>OX246737.1:67892439-67942439 GCA_945910005.1 Isoperla grammatica | reverse complement strand
CTCCAAATCGGTAAGACAATAGACAAACAGTATATAAAATATTGTTATAAATGGCGTTGATGGAGTGAAATTGTTGACGTTTGATAAAGCGACCTCTCACTCTCAGTTCCCTAGCCTGACAGATGGTTGTCAGTTGTCAGTTGTCAGTTGTCACACACGCAACGCTTACGCACATGTATTTTTCAGATGACTCGTTTGACTGACGTGTATAAAACCGTTGCGCACGCGATGTGGGTAGCGGTGAAGACATCTTGGTGGTTCAGTCCACACGCGTGGACACAGGGGGATTACCTCAAGATGGCGCTTGTCTGGGGGATTCCCCAAACTAGGGGAACCAATATAATGACGCCCGTGTTTACCTCCTTGATCATTTGGGTTGATATTACAGCAGCATGTATAATAGTATGGTAATTGGTAACACTTGTTATTCGTGTGAGAAATGTTTGTTTCAGGGCGCAAAGAACCCTACTGTATTTGAAAGTGTTTGTATATGTACACGTGGATATTTTGGGCACCACAACAAGAGAATTATTTACTTGCGGAACAAAATATTAACCGATGTTGATGGAACTTTACGTTAGTATTTAAATAATCAATATATATATCTGGCTCCTGTTTCCAACTTAAGTTAGGTCATGGGGTGGCTATAGCCACCAGAATTCTAGGGCACTTCAAGAGCTCCTAACACCGGCTTGCCAGGCCTGTCATGTCCTCTTCAAATTCACTCTCTTTTCTTCCCACCAGCTCACGCCATCCACTTCTGTCTTCCCACAGTCTTTTTGCTTGCACTTCTTGCCAACTTCCACCTCTATCTTCTACATCATTTCTTATTTGATCTTGCCACCTCTCTCTCGGTCTACCAACTCTTCTTTTAACTTGGTCTCCACTTTCAAATTCTGTCTGTGGGATTCGGTTCTCTCCCATTCTTCTGACATGTCCATTGTCCATACCACCTCAACCTTTCTCGTCCTATTTCTATATTGTCATGTCCTCTTCAAATTCACTCTCTTTTCTTCCCACCAGCTCACGCCATCCACTTCTGTCTTCCCACAGTCTTTTTGCTTGCACTTCTTGCCAACTTCCACCTCTATCTTCTACATCATTTCTTATTTGATCTTGCCAGTTGCCACCTCTCTCTCGGTCTACCAACTCTTCTTTTAACTTGGTCTCCACTTTCAAATTCTGTCTTTGGGATTCGGTTCTCTCCCATTCTTCTGACATGTCCATACCACCTCAACCTTTCTCGTCCTATTTTATATAACAGCTTTTCAACTCTAACTTTTGTCCTGATTTTCTGGCTTCGAATTTTGTCTAGCTTTGATATTCCGGCTATGGCTCTTACAAACTTCATGGAGGCTGCCTGGATCCTACTTGCATCTCTCTCTCCTAGTGTCCAGGTCACTAGTAATAAATAGTAATGGTAATTAACTAGTAATCAATAATAATCAATATTCCAAATCTGAATCGGTTTCGTTGGATGGAAGTTCTATAAATTACAAGTTTTTGTAAGCCGTAAATGTTTATTATTTCTATCTTCACAATAGACTTTTTAACAATCAATAAGTACATGGTATCAATTTAACGTTAAAGTGTTCGTTCAACTCTTGCTGCAATGTGTACCTAGGCACTCAAGTTGGTATATAGAACACATATTCAACAACAGTTTCACCGAAAATGATTCGAGTTCCACGTAATTAGTGGTTAAATGTTTTATGAATTGTATGCAGCCCGCTCAACGTTGTACGTTTGGCAATACCGTACCCCCGAGTGTCGTGTGACCTTGCTTCACGCATCTGGAGGGTTGGGCGAAAAGTATCCGGCCAAGCGCATGTGTATAGTCGTTTCAAATTTTCCGTCCGCTACAAATGAAACCGTTCTTCACATTATAGCAATACATAAAATGGCAGGTCAAATTGAAATTAACACAAATACGTCAAATAGTACGTTTTAAGTCGTAGGCTAATGTAACGACATACCTGTTACAAGAAGAATTTTCACCGAGAAGTATCAAACAATCGTCAGTTTGTGAAATTTGAGTTGAGGTCTTTGTGAAAACCTGTTCGGCGCAAGTAACTTTATTTCTTAATTTGACAAAACTATTATAATTATATTCCTTATCTTGACGAATACTATTATCATTTCACAAATTGAAGAGAAATATAAACGCATTTCCAGTGAGTAGTTACAAATCTTGTATCTATCCGTTTGACCACGCGCCTTCTGCACCACTTTCATTTCAACAAAGTATCTCGGCGGACCAAGTGCTCTCCTTCCATTGATGTCTTCAGCCAATCACGCAACTTCAGTAACACCCCTCTTTCCAATACCCGCTGGAGACGCAGCGCAGTGTTGGCAGCATATGGGACGTACGACGTAGGACGTCCACCTCGAACATTAAGTTGCACGAATAAACAAAGGACACCTGATGGTATAGGCTGCGTGATATACACCCAAACATTGGTGTTTAGGGTTAAACTATATATATATAGAGAACAACTTGCTAAAGAGGTGAACGGGCACTTTAAAACAAAATCTCAAAAGACCTCGACTACACAAATCCTTTGGCTGTTTATTGGGTGGCAACAATTACGATTTACAAAAAATATGGACATTTCAAAACATTTAATTTTTTCTTCTGCCTTATGACTGACTGACCTGAAGAGAACCTCGGCAGTTTGTCAATACAAAATACGTAGTTAAGAGTCGAAATAAAAATAAACACCTTCAATTGTTCTTCAGGAGTGGCTTAGCAGGATATTATAGTCCGGGTTGCATTTGAGGTATACCAATATAAATTAATTCAGTTTAGATCGAAAATAATAAATATGAACAAGGTTTCGCAAGTACATACAACATACGATATATTGTTATAACAGCAAATAGAGAAGCTATTACTATTAAGGTATTTGATAACAGTGTGTAAATTTGTAACATTATTGGATTTAAAACTCTTGTTTAAGAGTTTCTTATAAATGCGATCATTCACACCCGCCACAAGACCAAACATTGCTTAATGTGGATGTACTCCTCATAACTAAAAAAACAAAACTATCCAGTGTTACTGTACGTATCCAATGCGCATAATATGTTTCCACAACCACAGCTGCGTTACAAAGAAATTCAAAAAAACTTGATTTCAGAATGTGTATGTGAGTGTGACCCATCGTTATGAGATTCTGGCAGTCTTTGATCAGTTCATGTTCTGCTATAGTCCCCAATAAGACCCACTCGCTCCATGATTTCTGTCCAAATGATGCGGTACGTCAGAAAAAAATTATAAAGGACTACAAATGCGGGTTTACAAAGATATCTGTGAATTTTATAATTGAAATACATATAAGGGATTCATTTTGTGTTGTAAATAGTTTAACTAGGAGAACGCTCCGCGTTGCCAGATGAGAGATTTTTTTCAATCAATCAAATTATTTGCGAATTATATTACTCTTACAAAAAGAAGATACCTTTACAACAACATTTAACTTTTTTGCAAGATGGCGGTTTAGTTACAACATTAAAACTTCTGTACATTATTTCATGAAATATTTGCTAATAACTGCACGAAATATTATTTAAATCCGTTAAACAGTTTTGTTTTAAAATAAATTAAAACTTCAAGAGTGATTTTTCAACGGATTTCCGCATAACTTCATTCAACCTTGCTCTTCTCAATAGGCTCTAATTCATAAACTAATAAACTCATCTGTGTATAGAAAATTGCATAATGTAGATACAGACTGGAACTAAGACGTTATTTTGTTAAATCATACAAGAACCGCATTTAAATCATAATGAAAGCACAAAGTTTGTTGTTAACTTTTGCATGTTTGCCGTAAAAGTCATCAAATATACCACGCTATTGTTGCCATACTATTACAGTTATCGAAATTCAAAAAGTAGCTTAAGAAAGGCCTCGTTGCAAACGCCATTTTCCATGCATAGTATGTGCAACCAACTTCAATGATACTCAAATGAGAATCTTTTAAGGGGAACACTGTAAAGAAACCAATGTAAATTCCCGTAAATAGAACCTAAATATTTTTTTAAAAATGGCGGTTTAAGTTACAATTCCAAAACTTTTATAAAGTGTTGATATTGTTAGTGTGGATATAAATGTAAACAATCATTTCAATCTGTTCATAAATTTCAATAAAAAAAAATAAAACGCGATTGTTTTCACTAATTAATTTTTTATAGGTTGGCATCTTGACGGATTTAGCTGATTATGTTAGAAGCATCTAGTTTAGTAGTCACGAGTATTGACCTACAATTTCAGCCAAATCCGTCTAGCCGGTTGACCTTTACGCGACGAACAAAATTTAGCGCGCACACACACACGCACACACACACACACACACACGCACACACACACACACACACACACACACACACACACACACACACACACACACACACACACACACACACACACACACACACACACACACACACACACACACACACACACACACACACACACACACACACACACACACACACACACACACACAAGCGCCGATCGAGTTGTATGTAGAGATTCACTCCGCTTCGCTACGCTCATCTAATGAGCCGGCTCTAATGGTGTTGGACGTTTTATTGTGCACGTTTTCTCTGACGTGTGAGTTATTCGGTACCCTATCTGCAAAACTCATTAAATAATTAGGAATTTCCTTTATGAATTTATGTATCTTGAACACACGCAAGAACTAAAGTTAATTTATTAATTATTATTAAATATTATAATTTGTTATTTATGACCGTAACGATATGATTGCAGCTTGGGAAAACGATTAAACGGAAGCCATCATAGTGTATTACATTATCTATACCGTAGACTGTTTGACTGAGGTGGTGTCTTAACAATCAATCATGCGAGGTGCTATTTATTTAAACTAGGAAATAGCTCCGCGTTGCCAGATGAGTGAGTTTGTTTCAATGTGTCAAAGCAAACAAATCATTTGCATATCATATTTTTCTTAAAAAAAAAATACCTTTATAATAAACAAAATTGGTGTTTACAAGATGGCGGTTTAAGTTACAACCTTAGAAAGTTTGTACATTATTTCTCGATATGTTGCTAATAATTGCACGTAAAATTATTTAAATCCGTTAAGAAGTTTTCTTTAAACAAATTAAATCCTTCAAGTTGAATTTTCAATAAATGTCCGCATAATAGGGAAGTCTCATCAAAAATAAATATTCCTCAAAGTACCTAAAAATGGAAGATCATTATCTAAAAATACGGGCGGTATAATTTTTATATCTGAGAAGCGTATATTTCCAATTCTATTAGCATTTTAAGTTTGAAATTTAGAACTTCTTGTTCCGTAATTGAAAAACGGCTCTTGACGTCATATGTCATGTAAACAACTGCCTCCTTGAAGTATCTTAAATAATATCAACGATATTTAGTTGGACATTTTACAATATCTAGGATGCAGTGACTTTACAACAATGTCTTTTATACCACTGTTTTCTTCAGAAAATACATTTTGATACAGTATTTACCAAAACGTGTTTAAAATAATGCAATTATTTAACATATTGTTGTTAATTAATGTTGAGAAGTGTTCATTTACTAACTATAAATAAACGTTGGTTCAGTTAGAGTCTTATGAGAGCAATAATCTACTAAAGGGTGGGATTTCAGTACTATTTGTATGATATAAAATTATTGTTTACTGACATATGACGTCAGAACCTTGAAATCACGAGCAAGATGGCGCAGGTCCGTTTCTGTGCGTGTTTTGACAGCAGTATCTTTGACGTGCTGTTAAAGCGATGTTAATGCACCTTTCGAGCCGAAACCAATTAGTTCCCGTTTATTTTAACTTGAGGTAACCAGTAAGTAAATAAAAAAAATGCGTGAGACTTCCCTATTTCATTCGACCGTGGTCTACTTAGAAGGCTCTTATTTATACGCTATTAAACTTATCTGTGTGATCTATGTCATATTGTTTAATCATACAATAACCGCATTTTAATCATAATAAAAGATTTTTAATTTGTCCACAAAGTTCGTTGTTAGCTTTTGCATGTTTGCCGTGAAAGTCATAAAACATAACACGTCATTTTAGCCATTCTATGATAGATATCAAAATTCCAAATACATAGTGAAAAAGGTCTGAGTGAGCACGTCATTTGTGCTGCATTCTATGTGCATCTAACTTCAATGATCCGCAAATGCGAATCATATCGGTGGAACACTATTTAAATGAAGAAAATTTTTGCCGTAAATAAACAATATTTTTTATAACATGGCGGTTTGAGCTACAATTTTGATTTTTTTTGCCGAGTATTGCTACTATTGATGTTAACGTACATGTAAAAAATCATTTATATCCGTAAGTAAGTTTTTATTGAATTAATTAAATTAATTAATAAAAAAATGTTTTTCAGTAATTAAATTTTTGTAGGTTGGCATCTTTCATCATTGTAGCCATTCTATGACAGCTATCGAGATTCCAAATGAAAGTGAACATGTACAATTACGTATGCTATTTTTGGTGTATACTATGTGCATCTAACTGCAATAGTCCGCAAATGCGAATCATATCGGTGGAACACTGTAAAAATGAATTATTGCCGTAAATTAACAATATTTTTTTATAACATCGCGGATAAACTTACAATTTTGAAACTATTGTCAAGTGTTGGTACCGGGTCAATGTAAACTCACAAGTAAACACCATTTAAATCCGTTTGTATCTAATTATGTGAACACTGTTTATAAAACAAAATCTACGGCGCTATTTTTCTTTCCGTCCTAAACTGATGAGCCCAGTAAACCGATATTATTATAGTTACAAGCCTAGTGCCCCAATGTTATGTCAAGATATATTGATGGATGCAGAATTCACTTTATTTGTTGTGTTTATTTATTTGTGTATTTGTTTATTTATTTTGATTTCCAGAGGACAATAAATAAAAGTGTACAATTTACAATGAAACTATTATAAACACACTTCACAAAATAAAATATAATACAACAATACACACTTTACCTAAAAATAACATTAAACAATAACATGCGATTAAAAATATTTATTTAAATGGTTACTAATTTAAATTAGACATATAAGCCTTTAAGACAAAATTTGGAGTGTTAAATTATTGTTTGTGTTATGATTTTTAAACGTTAAATAACCATGAAAAACATAACATGGACGCACTATAGACAATTTACAAACGTGCCTATTCCGTATACAACAAACAAATTACTTTCATCTATACGGACATTTTCATTATTTTCATTTTCATTTTCATTAATTTAAATACATGTTGTGACGAAACTCGCCTCTCTTGTGAAGGTGGTCTTTCCCTTGTGCTTTGATTGAGCCAATTCAAGGCGCCCCCTCCCCCCTCCTCTCCCCCTCTTAGCCTTCTACTTGTAATGTGTCGGTCTGGTAATTGTGTTATACGGAAAGCTCATGCACTGAGCTAGCTCGGGTTAATAGAAGAGTTAGGATAACAGCTCCAAGCCTCCACACTTAGGCCAAGCCAGCTTAGGATAATGGAACATTAACATTAATAAAAGCGGTACTAAACTAATTAGCCCTCCGATGTATAAGGTCACTAATAGTCATGCTAGATTATTTGCTAGCTGGCAGAAAATCCCTAACATGTTTATCGTGATAATTCAGATATTCTGCAATAACTCGGTTCTCAATGGGAGGCTGAAGAGACATGCAAGCAAATAATTACACATAGCTTATTAGACATGTACTTATACGTGTATTGCACGCAGCACGTATTTGTGATGTGTGACTTTTTAGATAATGTTAGTGTAGTGCTAGTGTAGTGTTGACAATGTAAGGAATGTTCAATATATTAAATTTTAAATATCTTTAAGCAAATACAATTATTTTGTCTCTATTTATCTGTGTTGTTCTTGTTTTTCTTTCGGAAAAGGCGAATCTTTTAGGAAGGGGCGGAAACATCAATACGTATAGGTAGGCCTACATGACCCAATAACAACCCTCATAATTAGAAATGTTATTAAATCATTGTATAGGTATAACAAGTATAAACGTATATAATCAATTCTTGTAGGCCTATACAATAGCAGTATTGAAAATAAATGAAAATGTTCATTGAATACTATCCGAGTTGCCCAAGTTTTTCTTACCGTTTTTTTACCTTACCCTTTTTTACCCTTTTTACTTACCTTTTTTTAAAGGTTATGTTTGGTATATTGATTTGGTATCAAAATATCACCTTACAATGTGCCTCGTCCAAAATCCATAAGACGCGTTCCAGATTATAACAGCCACGTATTTATGGATACGACTCTCATGAGATTTCAAGCAGGACTCATGCACAGTGTTCAATGTTCATGCAGAGCAGCTACTATAATTGAAACGAAACCAGACTTTTAGAGCACAGAGTATGAGCGTGATGGTTGTAATTAAATCATTTTAAGAAATCACGGAATATCGTGTTGATGAGACATGCTTATAATTCAAATAATTAAGCGAGCGAAGCGAGCGTTTCCACTTGACTCTTATGGCACTTCATTCTGTTTTTTTGTTTGTTTTGTTTTTTTTTTGTTTTTATGTCTGTCGATAGCGGTCGAACGGAAAGTCCGATCAACTTGAAATTTGGACCATCCACAAGCCTCGATGTGGATTGAAGGTGTATAGTTTTGAGGCAAAATCGTTCGAAAAGTTACAAAGTTACACCATAGTTACTGCAAAATATTTTTCTGAAACAAAATGGCGGCAAAATGTGAGATAGCCAGATTTTTTTACAGATTTTTTCGGTCACGAATATGTTAATGTTATGGCGATCTGATAAGTATTGGCAAAGTTACACGAAAGTTACTCGAAAATATTTTTCTAAAACGCAGTAACGGCAAAATGTGAGGTGGCTATCTTATAGCAAATTTTTGTCCGGTCACGAATATACTAATGTAAACGCGATCCGATACGTATTAGAGGCAGAAATTACATTTCTATTGCTGTCAATAAGTGTTAGTAACGGTGGCGGACCGTGTTGAAAACATGACCACGAAAATTCTTAGCAACGCACATTGCACTGCATACAACAATGTCAGAAAGTATAATAGCCATGGAAATAAGAACAATTTTTGCAATGCGCATTCTTGAATTGTTGTTAATTGTTGTTCGTATTAGCATTGAAAACTTTTCGCCAGAAAGTTCGTAGATATTGACGCGCTCGCTTATCAACGCGTCAAACAGAGCGTTTTCCTAGTGTGAATCAATGTACTTGGAAGCTAATTAATTAATTAGTAAATTAGCTAAAGTCTCAAAGAATAGTTTAGTGAAAAACGTAGGTCATCTTTATTAAGCGAGCGAAGCGAGCGTCTCCACGAGACTCTTATGGCCCTTCGTTCTGTTTCTTTTTTTTTTGTACTAGACTCTTATGGCATTTCATGCTGTTTGTTTTTTGTTTTGTTTTTATGTCTGTCGATAGCGGTCGAACGGAAAGTCCGATCAACTTGAAATTTGGACCATCTTCAAGCCTCGATGTGGATTGAAGGTGTATAGTTTTGAGGCAAAATCGTTCGAAAAGTTACAAAGTTACAACTGTTGTATGTTGTATGTTGTACAACTGTTAGTAACGGTGGCGGACCGCCGCAAAAACACTAGACAGAAAACGAAAATTCTTAGCAACTTAAAATTGCACTGCATTCAACAATATCGGGAAGTATAATAGCTATCGAAATTAGAAAGAATTTTGAAATGCACATTTTTGAATTGTTGTTAATTGTTGTTTTTATTAGCTTTGAGGTCTTTTCGCCAGAACGTTCGTAGATATGGACGCGCTCGCTTATCAACGCGTCAAACAGAGAGTTTTCCTAGTTTAGTTTTCTTTAATATCGCATTGTATTCGATCGTGTTACAATAGTTTGCAACACGACACAATGTGACATAAATTCTAGAACTAGACGAGTTCTTTATTATATGTGTCCAAAACATTTCGTTCATACCACACCTTATAGCTAGTTGATGATGCTCGCAAGTGACGTCACCAATGGTTAAACCAATAATTTCCAACGGGTTAAAATCATTGTAATAGACATACTAAATATTAATTTTCTTACATTAATTTTGTTGGCTGACAATTACGTAAGACAATTGTGAAAGACGGAACAAGAATTTTGAACGGGTAAAACAAAATAATGCAAGGACAATATTTGATCAAATCATATTTATTGTATTAATTTAATACAACATTTTACACATTACTAATAAAAATATTGGTAGTATAATTTATGAGATATTTATAACACGAGGGATATTTATAAAATCGTAGTTCAGTTTGCTGTTACAAAGAATGTATTCGTATTATTTATCTATCACATGATCCACCATTTTGGAAATGAAACTACAGGCCCTGAGAAAGTAGGCCTATAGCTAAAGAAGAACGTACGCTAAAACTACTTGCTTACCGTCATGAGAAACAACGCCGCCAAGATTCTCAGTTATTCACAAAGTGATAAAAAAGCTGAAAGTTGGTTATAATCTTCTCCCTTGTGTAACAGTTTTGCATTGGGGTTTTGGTTAGTTACGGAAGTGAATTGAAAGTGAATAAGGCTGTGTAAGTGCCGCTTCCCGCTCGCTTTTGTCCCTCGCCATTGCCACCCTCCCAGTGTCACTCAATCATCTCCTTTCACCGATTCATACTAATCAGGAACAACACATACACTCTGATAAAAGGATGAATTTGATAAATAATCTGCAGCTTGGCAGCTTGACATGTGGAAACTTAAAACATATTCTATTACAAAGCGGTTTAGTTATTGTCTAAACCCCCTCTCTTTACGCAGGGTTAGGGCAATTCTATGAAGATAAAGATGGTATCGATATTATAATTATGGAAGGTAATAGTCGGATCACAGTACATCAAGTTCGTAGGCTACATCTGCATTGAGTTTGTTGAGCAAGATGATGTTTGTCCACTCCACTCCAACCATAGCGATATAACGCGAAATATTATGCAAGTGCATGTGTGTATGTTGCAAGTGTTTTATTGATATCTGGAGACCGGTACAAGATTTGTAAACGTGATTCATATTTGAGATTTGATTTAGTATCAGCTCAACAACAAATTCAACAACACTCAAATATTATTATTGTAACCATTGTTATTTGTGTACTTAGTTATAAATTATTGAGTTAATAACGACACTTTCCTCCTCCTTCTTAGTCCTTCCTAGTATAAACATTTGTTGAACAAACACTTTTGTGTCACTTATTTCAATTCGTTTTGACAACACTCGACTCGACAATGTTTAGATGATTGTTTCCTCAAATTTAAATGATTTCCTTCTACGGCGCATGACACATGGAACGACATCATTACGTCTATTTTGTCTACATCACGCTGACTATAAAGCAAATAAGAAAGCAAAGTTTCTTGTGGTCAGTCACACTAACTATAAAAGTCCCGGTCTATTGTGTACCCTTTATGGAAAACTCATATTAGTATATTAAACGTATTCATACGGAAAAGAACAAACACGATTGTTGTCCGTCAATTAGTCCTTCTTTGTATTTAACAACTTGCGTTGGTTGGAGTCTGAAGCATAATTCGCGTTTGAAGATGTCACACAAAAGCTCGGATCTCACCAATTATTTATAAGTACAATCTTGGTTGTCTGTGATAATACGTTTAATTAGTGCTTTACACATTCAAATTGAATACATGTCAATATGGCATTTTGTTTTATTATATAAACAAAAAAATTGTGTGGATGTTCTTTGGCTGCAAATAGTCAAAATTACAATTAAGTTTGTAACCTAGATCACGTGTATGTTTACAAACGTTAAGATATTGTATTCAATATCGTCTTCTACGTAAACTGTATCAATGTCGAAGAAATTTCTAACAATTGCTGTAAAAGAAAACAGAAATAAAGCCATTTCAATATCTCAAGATGAATAATCCTGAATGCCTTGCTTGTGCCATATAGTGAACAAGATAAAGAATTTGTTCGACCGGACTGTCTTATGAGTGAAGACGAATCGATAGATGTAGTCAGGATACCGACATATATAGGATGACTGAGTGTACTATCGTTGTCGGCGCGGACTGGCTATAGGGATGCCGGGATGCGATCGCATCCCGGGCCCCTGGGCAAATCCGGGCCCTTTTGCAGCCCGGGCCCCCGGGCTGGCACTCTTATATTGCTAAAAAAAAATCTTAACCCCACTCTATAAGTATTATTTTGAAATACCACCCCCGCATGTCGCGACTTGGTGAATAAGAACGAGGAAGCAGGGGACAAGCCCTGTCTTGCGTTGGCGTTGAGTGCAACGTGCATGCGCAACCACTCGAGTGAGTCCGGAGTCGGAATGTGCCGACCAGCTACAACTGTTCGGTGTTGTGGCGGATTTTGAATAACGCGCCCGGTAGTGCTACTGGTAGGGTGGCCTATGTTAATGGCGCCCTAAAATCGCATATTAGGCCATAAAACTCAAAGCAACCCCAAAAAATTGTTTGCGCCTTCGGCGTATTTGCCTCCGGTGGCTGGGGCTTCGCCCCAGACCCCAGCTGCACCACGCCACCTCGTGCGGGCCCCTCCGAAACCCAGCATCCCGGGCCTTTTTATCCCAGTCCACCCCTGTCGTTGCGGTTGTTGTTGTTGTTGTCGTTGTCATTTACGGTGTTGTGTGACAAAATATAATGTTGACGCATGGTATCTTCTCGTTCAAACTTTAACACACTTTTCGCGCAAATGTTGACGATTTATATTCTTGATAATTATCTATGCACAAACTTGGGTTAGTAATGCCTAATTGAGGAGTTAAAAAAAAGAATGAATGTATGTAAACTACTACTTTATCTAAAGCTCGAGAGACACAGTTGTGTTATTTGTTTTCAAACACTATTTCATGAAATGGATCGTTGGCATACATTGTCATAGAATTTACATCATGAAAACAATTTTGGAATTCGTACGATTTCCCCCTCCTACCCCACGCCACCCCCCCCCCCCTCACTACCTCACCCACCATTAGTGCTTCAGTGCAGAATAAAAGCTCATCTATTATCAACATCACGTTTGCTGTCAGTCTGTTATGGCATAATTAAAGACCGTATATAACACTCTATCGGCGATGCGACTCCACCACCTTCATTTAAATTATCGGTCAGTTAAACCGACGACCGATATGATAACACGACTGTTAGTCGGAAACGTTTTTGACAAATTAACATAGGTGACTATCGCGTTTATGTTCTTCCATCGGTTCTCTCGATTAGCCTCACTTTATAAACTACGACTACCAGTAGACCGTCAGAGTAGGGCGGTTGTCAATAAGCAGTTAAGCACTATATTAAAACTACGAAAAATGCGTAACGCGTGTTTTAGGAATATCCTGAGAAGTCGATACACAATATTGAAAAAGTGGTTAGTAACCAACATTTAGTTTCGTAAAAACAGAACACTAGATAAAAAAAGTTTAAAATTGTCAATGCTGTTGTTATTTAAGAATCCAAATAAGGAATTCATAATTAATTGGTTTCCAAATTCCAAAATGACAACCGCAATGATTCCAATATTTGAAATTTTTTAAATTCTGTTTTTGTTTCTGTGTAAGTCAATTTTGATTATAATGACCACTTTTTTAATATTTTGTGGCGTTTGTAAGACTGTTACTAAACATGCGCTATCACAAACATGATACAGATGCGATGCTAGTGTTTTTGTTACAGCAAGCGTGTTTTCGCACTAATAGTTTTATTTTACAATAAAGTACTAATTGGGCTGTTGGTTGATGGTGCGAGATTGAAATTGTATTAGTTATACTAAGTGCTACTCACTTGCACTTGCACTTGCTTGTAGTAGACCCATATTATATAGTGTGATGTTACTGAAATCATTAGCATCAATCGGTCGTGTGTCTTCGGGTGTTATCGTATTCTTCCGGCGTATCCGAGTGCATCACAATTGGGATCAAATCTACCCATGTATGTGTCCGGCTTAACAACGTGACGAAAGTAGCTATCTAACGCTTGTCATTGTACCACTGTGCACGTCTCCACCTGAAAAACCGGTTTGAGAGGCGATTTGCCAAATATGAGCCTCCTTCGCCCAAATAACATTATTTTAATCCAATTATAAATCATTAAAAACAATTAGTATGTGTCATTTTTTATCACGACACAGTTAACTGTCAATTTAAATGAAGCCTGTTCGCTAATCCGGCGATCAGTAAAAGCGATCGTCTAATGAACCATGCATGAGAGCGAGTAGGGACTGTGATAAACCAAATACTGTATTAGACGCTATCGCGCTATCGCTATCGCTTAGCGATAGCGTCTATTACAGTATTTGGATAAACTGCTGTCTCGTGTTGCTGTTGTGACGTGCAACACGTGCGCGGCTCGACCAATCACAACGCGAGGAACTGGAGGCGCGCTTTTAGAGTTTGAATCGCACACGGACGTTCGATGTGCATCAGTTGCATTGATGGCGGTAGTGTGATCATGGACTTGTGGCATGGCATGGCATGTTAATGGCAGTTGGCTATTTAGTGCGGGGATTTCAGGTACTATGAAACTACAGTTATTGTCTTGAGTGTATCGATTACAAGGAATGTGCAACTGAGCAACGGATACACTTTATGAACGTGCTTTGTCCCAGAACAGTTAATTCAAGCCAAACGAATAACAAAAGATAAATCACGTCCAGTATTACTTGTCATATAGAACTATGAATAGCGTGTATCATAGAAATCTAAGTAGGCCTACCACCTGGACACTTTGAGGGGAAAGCATACTAAAACTGTTGTGATTAATTAACTAATTCACAATAATGTAATTTGGTATAATGTTATTAGTAAGATAAGTGTGGTTCATTACGTCACATATAGCTAATGTATGTAGACACTTCTCTGTAATGTAATTTGGTATAATGTTATTAGTAAGATTAGTGTGGTTCATTACGGCACATATAGCTAATGTATGAAGACACTTCTCTGTAATGTAATTTGGTATTATATTATTAGTAAGATTAGTGTGGTTCATTACGGCACATATAGCTAATGTATGTAGACACTTCTCTGTAATGTAATTTGGTATTATATTATTAGTAAGATTAGTGTGGTTCATTACGGCACATATATATAGCTAATGTATGTAGACACTTCTCTGTAATGTTATTTGGTATTATGTTATTAGAAAGATTAGTGTGGTTCATTACGGCACATATAGCTAATGTATGTAGACACTTCTCTGTAATGTAATTTGTTATTAGTAAGATTAGTGTGGTTCATTACGGCACATATAGCTAATGTATGTAAACACTTCTCTGTAATGTAATTTGGTATTATGTTATATTAGTAAGATTAGTGTGGTTCATTACGGCACATATAGCTAATGTATGTAAACACTTCTCTGTAATGTAATTTGGTATTATGTTATTAGTAAGATTAGTGTGGTTCATTACGGCACATATAGCTAATGTATGAAGACACTTCTCTGTAATGTAATTTGGTATTATGTTATTAGTAAGATTAGTGTGGTTCATTACGGCACATATAGCTAATGTATGTAGACACTTCTCTGTAATGTAATTTGGTATTATGTTATTTAGTAAGATTAGTGTGGTTTATTACGGCACATATAGCTAATGTATGTAGACACTTCTCTGTAATGTAATTTGGATTAAATGGATCACGTGACCTGTGAGTCGGGCACTGGCACAGGCCCCTCAACAGTTGTAGAGGGAGGTGTGGCATATTGGCATACACCGTACGTATACATGTGTCCATCAACTACATTTAATTTTACAACTGCAGCCATTTCATTCGTACATTTCATAGTTTGCAAAAAAAAGAAGTAAAATCAGCAATTCTAAAGCTGACTGGCATATATTTACTTTTTGAGACCTGTAATCTTAATCCCTAGAATAGATATTCCCCGTCTGTCATTGACTCATTACTATACACAAGATAGGGAAAGCAATGAGCAGAATGGGTCTTCTTGGATCATGCATGCGTTGCTAATAATTTCCCTGAATCACACTCTGTAACGTCCACTTCAGCCTTCTGAGAAACGATTGTTGAAAACATCTTGCATTAAAGTCGATCGATGAAGTGAACTACCCATTCAATACAACAACTAAACTATTCAAATTAAATGTACATGAAAAAATACTTTTTTTTATTCTAAATTATGAATTTCAAGAATTATTACATGTGAGTAGCATTTAATACTGAACGTCTTGAAATAATATATTTTTTTTTATTAGTAAAGTTTATTTATAGTTTCTAATTTGAGTAGATTTGAGGTAAAATTGACACACCAGCGCAAATATCTCGAAAACGGATCGCGTTCGACCATCGTTTTCAAACGTATTCATGTTAGTCATGAAGTTATCTACATTTAGGACGAAAATTTGTTACAATATATTACTTTTTGAAGGTGCTACGCAAAGTTATACGATTGAAAGTGTAGGTTTTTGTTCAGTTACAATGTATAACATAGGGAATTCCAACGCATTTCAACACTCAATAAATAAAAAACTAATAGCGGTAGGTGCATATGTTTTTCCACAATATTCACAAGATTAATCTCAACTTGCAGTACATACAATTTGAATGATTTATATTACATGTGCAGTTATGATCGATCGACTTTAATAAAGACCTCGTATGCATTTTATCACATCTGTTAATGCGTTTGTAAGGCGCATTTGATGGCGACATACTTTTAACCTCCCCAATTGATTCATCACACGAATGTATAACTTATAGTTGACGATTTGACGATCAGAGCTCGACAACTCGTTCAGGGTGATTACTGATTACACACTTTATTAAAGAAGCTGGAGGTGGTTGTTTCTCGCAGGCGCGATAAAACTAAAGGGGTAGTATGATGCATTACGTCTTGTTTCCTCAGATGTCTTCACATACTACGTCAATCAAATCAAATCGCAATATAAAACGAATTCTGTGAATAAACCGAATTTTGGGGTTTTACACGAAATAAGAACGTTTTGGGTCTAAAGCACGTAATAGCAACCAATTTGGCCTTTTTCCGACATTCCAACGGAAATGACCGTTATATTTTTAAATTAAAATATAAATATTGGAAGACAATTCCTAGCTTCCATGAAGTTAAATATCTGCTAATGTGCTGGTCATAATCTCGTAGCTGCAGGCAGATGCAATATGTAGTAATTTACTTGACAGTATTGCATAATATTGATTATTTCACTGATTTGAAATGGACTAAATCAGAAAAAGACACATGACACCACTTCTTGCATTTTTTTAAACGTAATTTCGGAAATTTAAAACCATTGTTCTCTAAAGGCTGTTGCTATGATTCAATTGGTCTTGGGTCGACAAATGCACATACATGCATTCCTAAGAGCAGTGGCGTATACACGGGGGGAAGGGTGTGCATGCAAACTAAATTAAAATGAGCAGCTAAAGTTGGGAATGCAATCGTTTTATTTATTTAAACTGTGATTATCACTACATCACACGGATATAGAAAGCAATACCATTGAGTTTATTAGTGTGGCAGTACTATTCAACTAGTTTCCCTCTCTACTTATCTTTTTATTTAGAAGTGACATGATTCAATTTTAACTTTCGACTTATGATCAAAGAAAACTTCGGATAAAAGCTTCCGTTAGGATTGCCGGCATCGAGATTCAAACCTACGAAATAGTTATGACCCCCTAATTAGAACTGGAGCGTTACTGCTGAGCCGCACCCCAATCGGCCTTTTAATATTGCATTTTTGGTACAAATCCGGTTAATGATTCAGGAAATGTATTGACAAACAACTTCATTATAGATTGTCTTGGCTGGGAATCCAACCTATGTACTCCCGAATCAGACTGTCACTGCAATGAGCTCATGTGATCGATATGTGAATATGTGTGAAATGTGTGATTTGCCTGCGTTTGATGTGTGCGTTGTGTGTCTTTGTTCGAAGTGTTCACGGGTTTGAAGGTATCGGGAGTGTGGGGATTGCTTTCATTCAAAGTACTGTAATGATCTTGATTGAGTGGTGCGGAGTGCAGCACTTCACATGCAAATTGTTGTGATGCCTCGAAACAGAAGCGTAAACTATGTGAAGAGCAGTGAGAGTGCATTCTTCCTTCCTGCAAAGGTAATTGAAGTGTGGTAAATATAATTGACCACGCATTACTCACTGATAAATGTTCAGTTTGTGTATCACATTCCACACGTTTTGATAGCATATTGTATTGACTACCTCTTTAGTAATTGAAATACAAAGTACCTATACACGAAAATCACAATTGCATAAAGGCATAATAGAGACTTTCGTGGATATATGCTTAGTACAGTGGTGTATACAAGGTGGGGGAAGAGGCGGGGAAGTACATGTTTTATTGAATACCAAATACATTGGTTTTGGTTAAAAATACAAGCTTCTGTATATATATATATAAATAAGCAAGTATCTTACTGAGTGACTGAGTGAGTGACTGACTGACAGACAAACTTGAAATGTTGAAGGTATGTAGCTCTTATGACAAAAGCACCCAATAAGGAAGAATTTTTGGAAAATCTGTACCTAAGGGGGTGAAAAGGTTGGTTGAAGTACTTTTTTAGACTAAACATTTAAAAACCTAAAAGTTTTGAAGACGTGAAAATTGGTACATAAAATAATTGATTATGCATCTTTGTTAGTTTCTAAAATGTATAACTACCATAATAGACGATGTAAATGTCTTCAGTTGTTAGGACGGAGTAGGTTTCATTCTGTGATTTTCTTCAAATTTAGCTCTGAAGACGGGTAGTGTAACCTGCCCGAAACGTCAGCTTCATAGCAGTGATAGACGCGGCTATACCTGGAAGCCAAGTTCATTAATTGACTCGGGCCGCGAAAGCCTATACGTGCGTATTTGAATGGTGTACAGTTGTACATGGTGACACCATCGTGGGGCGTTTGATGACTTTTTGGCAAAGTAACCCTCATCTCTTTCCAGGAAGGAGATACACGAAATCTCTCTCCCCCACACACTCCCCCCTCCCTTCCACAACAATTTCATGCTTAATTAATTAAGAAGTTCAATTCAAGAAGACTCGGACTTTCTTCCAGAAATAGTTTGGCGTATATTTATTTCTAGTGAAGAAGCTCTCGAGTTCGATCCGTGCTTAGAAGCCATATTATTATGTGTTCGAATTATCAGGAAAACGCTCAGCGTTGATAAGCGAGTGCGCTTGAGGAACAAACACGAAATGTTGCGCAACCGTTTTCAAAGTTACCGTCATCGACAACAGTCAACCAATGCATACACAGCCTTTTAAGTACCTCACAGATAGAACAATTTTCAGCAATGGCACAAGCCTGGATCCTAATAATAGCCATGTGGCCGTGTTTTGTTTCGGACAAACATTGAATATGCACAAACCAAAGAAAGATGCAACAATGGAGTTGCTTAGCAACAGATTGTTTGTCCGATCTGTGTGTTCACAACCCCCTCAATTGAGTATTGTGCTATAAAAATGCTGGAATTATTTTCAAAGTGTTTGATTTTACCTTTTGATTACATGTTGCCGTGGTTACGTCACTTTTTACAAATGTAATTTCTACCTTCAATACTGATCGGATCGCATTAAAAATAGCATATTCGTGACCGGACAAAACTTGACTATAATATAGTTACCTTACATTTGGCCGTTATTGTGTTTCAGAAAAATATTTTCGAGTAACGTTTGTGCAACTTTGCCAATACTTATCAATCGCAATACCATGAACATATTCGTGACCGTTTCAGAAAAATATTTTTCAGTATCTTTCCTGTAACTTTTTAACTTTTTGAACGATTTTGCCACAAAACTAATGGCGTTCAATCCATCGAGGCTTTTGGATGGTCCAAATTTCAATTTTGTCGGACTTTCCGTTCGATCACTATCGCGAGACAGAAAAAAAAACAAACAAACAAACAAACAAACATAACGAGTGCTATAGAAGTAGTAGTCTATGAAATTGTGACTTTGCAGCGACGCCGTGAAAATTATAAGCTCAGAGACCCTCAATATATTATATTATTAGTTACATGATGTGGTTATGATTTTGAGAAGCAATCATGTCATTAAACAAAAATGCACCAATTTCTGGTTTTCTCACACATTTGTTCTTCTTATTTGTTATACATTTCAATATATTTGTCGATGCAGTCGCATACTGTTGAACATAAAACCAAAGATTACACATAGTGCGATCTAATTGATACCACCACACATAGATCGATTGATCAAACGTATACTCTAATTGCCCAGTAGGTTTTTTTCTCACAGAAGCCGGTCTTGCTATACCCACTGCGAGCACGGTTATTAGATGATTGCCAAAGAGTGGGTTAGCTTTACATAAAGAGCAATTGATCACTCTACGATGAGTCACACTCTCAACGTTGTTACACCCATCCATTCATCTTCGCTCATAATGCAGCGGGGCACATGTTTAGTGAAATGGGACAAGCAGGTCTATAAATTAGCCGCGTGAGAAGATTATTAATATGAATATAAGCATTCTTGACAAATGGTTTACGAATCTGAAGTTGGTTTAACCCTAGGGCCTTTCGATTTGCAGGTGGCAACTGGGAACTCATTCTGTAATATTGGTGTCCAACTGAGCTTCTGACACAGTGTGAAAGTCACAGGCGTGCGCAGGGGTTGATCAATGGGGGAGCACAATAATTTCCCGGCCAAAGTAAATCCCGGCGGCGCCAATGGTGGGTGTGTGGGGGGGGATACCCCCTACAAAAAAGCGCCGCATGCGATTTTTTTCAAACATTCTCAGGTTGTCTGTTAAATGGTTTAATTTTATCAGTGATATCATAGTTACAAAGAGGCACAAAGCCAAAATCTTGGTGTAGGGCAACTGGTGATGTTGCGGCCGGTCAGCTGATTCCAACGTCAATCCAATCTAGGACTTCAGATAAGATTATTACCATTATGTCATACGTCATCATTTTTGTCGCGCCCTTACGAGTTACGACAGGCACTGTCCCTGGACCTATTCTTTCCCGGGCCAAACGGGCAAGGCAGTTGGAGAAACAGTGAAAGTTTCAGGAATATATTACATATTTGTAGACATTTCTTCTGTGTTGTGACTTGTGAGCAAAACGCTACTAATTATGATTTTCCAATCTGATGCCTCATTCTGCAAAAAAACACCTATCCTAATGGGGGGAAACTGCCCCCCCTTGCCCCCTCCTGCGCACGTCTATGATCAAAGTGTTACAACTGTTATAACCTCCGGCAGATGTGCTCAAATTGCGCCAATTTCCATTGCGCCAACGACTTTGTTTTTCTCTTGTCTCAACTGGTCAAGCTTTGGCGAACTGAGAAAATCCATTGCAGTGCCGTGTGTTCACGACACCTTTGACCCATACTGGTATACATACTTATCCTGTTGGCGCAGGGGGAAATTAGTTTTTCCCAGTGCGCCAAATACCACATCCTGTTGGCACAATGGGACTTCGTTTTCTCTCAATGCGCCAAAACTTCATAGTTTAACATTACCTTTTTTTTAAAAAGAAACCTTAAAAAATTAGCTATGGAAAAAGAGTCGTTCGCGCAACGGGTCTCCCAGGCTGAGTACTTCATTAGGCCCAGTTTAATGTATATCTACGGTATATTTCTATTCAATAAACAACCCAGAGCACCGTTCTTTCCGTCAACCTGCCACGTACCTGTGAATCGGTGCCTTGACAGAATGGTACAATAAACACGTTAATGAACTTAGACTTCGGCAAAGCCTTTTTTCTTCATTATTAGTAATCACAAGGTGCTGCTTCAATACACACCTACATTTGTACGGACGCACCTGAAACCAGTGTTCAAGGTTTCCATCTAATTAAAATGAAAATATTCAGGTGTCAGCGACGTTGCCTGTTCCGAGAATCACCATATAGACCCTTACCTATACCGAGCAAAGATACGATTACTACTATGTCTTTCTAATGTCTTTGACCGAGCACCGAGAGACACATTTAATTTCTCTTGCGGCAATTGAATTGGATGTTTATCCAAAGGTGCAATTTTTAATTTTGGAAAGTACTCGTGCAGATATATGAACCAAGATTTTTTGGACCACATCTCTGAACTTGTTATTGCCCGTACAAGAAATATGATAAAGAAAACTACACTGGGGATCTCTCGTTTAGGGGAACATATTTTACTTTATCTGCCTGATATGCAGTCAGTGTTCATGCCTTAGGTGGTGAGGGGAGGGAATGCAAATTTAAATTATTGTATTTATTCCACCCCCCTTCCAATTCTAATTTCCGTGCCGTTTTCATTACTTTATCGCTCAACCATTTCAACCCTTCATTTTCTCCCCCCTAAATTTATAACTCGCTCTCACTTCTTACTTATACCCTTATTCTAAAAAATACTGATTATTTAAGTTATGTAATATAACAAAACCTGTCACACTTTTCGGTCTCAATTTCCAACTCATCAAGTGCACTGTTTTGTTATTTATTTGGATTAACATATTCAGTAAACGAATACACAAAAATAAAACAATAATATTTTATTAGTTTATTAAATTTGCCAATGTGAGAGCTAACTGAAATACGACTCTACGTGTATATATCACATTGTTCGCTATCCTGTGGTGCAGTAAAGCATCCTTGGATTATACTTCTGCTCGTAGAAGTATCTCGTGCATGCAGTGACTTGTGCACTGTGCAGTACTTATTTTACTCGGGTTAATCATGTACTGTGCGCGTGGCATGCAACTAAGCAATCACCCAGTGCTAAATGTGCCAGCAATGCAATCAGGATTATGTTTTTCTTTAATGACATTTCACGAGATTAGAGAAACTCCACACATACGAAGTGCATTTCCATTTTAAATTTTAAATTATTTTTCGTAGTTAATCCTTGTCTTCAATTTATATAATATCATGTAATAAGACAATTATAATAACGATTTTATTTTAATAAAGACAGTTTGTGTAAGTACATTATTCCTATACAAAATTTTGTATCTTACTAAAAACCAGAGGTCTTTTTACGAATTACTTTAAACGATAACACAGGTCGATGTGGCAATGACGATGATGTTTACAGTAGTGAAAGTGATAAAGATAAAACCAATCTAGTTATGTGATGATTCATCACACAAATGTTCAATTTGTAGGATTACAGATGGTTGTGTACAAAACAAATCATACGGATTTATATTGTTTATTTAGGGCTTTCCAAGTGAATATGGGTAAAACGGTACTCTGCAAAACCAGTCGGAACATGTTGACATAATTCGCTACATTTTTACGGGATCGCATAACTGAACACAATACAATAAATTTGACCCTGTGGTATACAATCATTTAAAGCCGGCCCTTTCAAACATGTAATCTTCTTCAATCGTTGGAAAATGAGCATGTTTATGTTGTAAGTAGGTTCTATGTTCCTTTATGTAAATATTGAATACCGTATTTGCACTGTAAACAGCTTTGAAGTAATTTTAAAGAACGAACAGTGTCTGTACCTATCGTGTGGCTCATGATTTTCAACCCCGTAATCATACTCAGAACACCTAGTTGATCCTTTGCACTTTCATATGCAAAGTGTGCTTGGTTGTGGAAGTGCGACGTGCGAAGGGGGTGGAGGGGGGAGAGAGGGGAGGGTGTTCACCGGTACACACGCCTGCGTACACGCTTTTTACTCAACAGTACACACACATTCAATGCCACTTTTTCAACCAATACCGTCACAACGAATGGGACGCCAATCAGCATAAAGTACTGGAACGTGTAATTATCCGTTCCGTCAAGGCCGTGTGACAGTTTTGATTCAACAATCGTTGTTCTATTTTTGTATCTGGATGGCACTTTTAGCATTCTGTGTTTGGTGTCGTCGTCCGCGAACATATCTTTCTAGAATGTTGCGTAATTCTCAAGGATGTACGAACAAAGGCACCGATCCATGCACATTTTCAAACGATACTACATTAACTAGAAAAAATAGTTACGTTTCTTACGTTTTGCAAAATATGTTGTAATTTGTCAAAAAGCAGCATTTTTATGATAATTGTAAAATTATTTTCCTAATATTAAATTCAAATTTACATGGATAGAAACCTGTGTTTATATTTTAGCTATACAACCATGCAAAATCGTTGATGTGCCAAATTCTTCCGGACATACCCCTAAGGTCAACTGTGTGTTAGAACTTAGAATAGTAAATCTTATGGATTACGAATACGACAAAGTAAAATTAAAGCCAATAACAGTACAATAAACTTTAACCAAGTTAGTAACTAAGACATTTGTGTACGTTATAGAATTAGTACCTATTCACCGAAGCCAGAAGAAACAATAGCAATCAATATCATGAATTGAGAAGGTTGCACCTAAGTTTGAGCGAGAGCAGTGAATGACCTTACTACGGTCCTATAAACAATACATACCAGTACCACATTCATCGACACTCGCTCTTTTCTTTGCTTGAGAGAAGCTAATCATGGGCTTGAAAGTAGAACCACAAAATGGCAAGTGAAGAGTACTTTTCTACCCCTGTGACCTTTCGTGGTAC
Organism: Isoperla grammatica; assembly: GCA_945910005.1. NCBI lineage: Eukaryota > Metazoa > Arthropoda > Insecta > Plecoptera > Perlodidae > Isoperla > Isoperla grammatica. The sequence continues at coordinate 67,917,933 of OX246737.1, read as the reverse complement.
ACATTTGTTCTCGAACATTCCGCGACGTTCTTCGATTCATAGTCTTTCAATACCATTTCGTTGTGCTTATAAAACAATAGTGAATTAATAAGAAAACGTCATTGTACTATACACTGTCCACTATCAAAAGTTACAAATAAAACCCAATATGTCGAATGCCAATCAGCACTCTTCGACAACATTCGAAATAACTGTCTTTATTACTCTCTATTTTGACAATGCACAATGCAAAGTCCAATAATGTTTTTTTCTGTTCTACTAAATTTCTTTTTATTATGATATAAGAGTGAATTAATTGTAACACGTGCACAGCTTACTTTTTAAACAACATCTCTCTCCGGGGTTTTGTTTATCGTAACAATAAAACAATGTGTTTGTTGTCTCGGCTTGTGCTGTCTGTAGTGTATACACTATCACCATATTGTGTAATACTGTAACGAGCGAAACATTAAAGATCGCAGCTGTTGCCTGGTATATTGGCCTCTTTATGAACTGAAAGGATTCCTTGTTCGGGAGTAAAAAGAGGCTGTTTTCGGAGAACGCCTTGTGCGTGATGATAATGCAATCTACAAGCTGAAGGAAACGCTTTGGCTCAAAGTCAAGAACAGCGTGCGTCAGTAACACACAATGCATAGAAGGTTACACTGTAATGCACGCGACTAGCTATGTATCTTGTGAATTGCTAGGTATGGTACCTATGCAACATATTTTCTTAATTGCATTTATTCTTTATTTGCAACACAAACGAAAGTCAATAAGTCAAATACATCTGATTCTACATAAGGTTACATTCAAGGACACGTTTTGATTTAATTTTGAGTTGTTTTTAGAACACCTCGAGTCCTTATGCATTTGAGAAGGTATACATAATGTGTGCACACTTTTTGCGATATGAACTAAATATTAGTAAAGGGTCCCAATTCAAGGACGTATCATTGTGGTAAATCGCCAATATTATTGTTAGATGGAGGTTTATTTTCTATATTTTGTATTTTTGCTTTTAGTAACAACGATACCCGAGTTCTATTTCATATGTTTACAAGATCTTGGAGTTGTTTTGAACGTTATGTTTCTTGATTACTGCGCATATTATAGGAACATTCAATAGATGTGGACGTAAGTCTCTGCCCAAGCGTAGTTGCCATTCTACTCTCAGCACTCGATGCGTCGTTGACAGTTTCTTATCACGTGCAATCTGCTGCTGCATCACGTGTGCATCTTCTTCTGATGCTCCGTGGTCCAGTCCCTCGACATCTTATCTGGCGCTTTAATAATAGTAAGCAGCGTAACACTGAACTCCGTAGGTGATAGTTTGAGGTTATGTTTTTATTTTGTTGATTGATGGTTTATTTACTTAGCAAATAGCTTATTTACAATACATACATGTTTATATATTTTTCTTATGCTAAATTGACATATTTTACTATGAAAATAATGAATCCATAATCTGATTGGCTGCCTTATAGTTGCCGGCCATTGTTCTCACGATCATTGGAGTGAGATCTCGCAAGTAACGATAATGATATATTTTATTTAACACGGGGTCTGAGGAATCTTGAAGAGAGGGTGTCACCAACTTAAATACATATTTAATTTGTCATTTGTTACTGACGTGATGTAATTTTATAACAAAAAAACAATACAAATCGGGTGCAATGATCTAGCTATTATTATTTGATATTATATTATCTATTATTAATCAATAGCTAGACATTAATGACTTCAAATTCAAAAAAGTGTCTGCATGTATTTTTACAGATGGCGATGCAAAACTTGTGTGTGACCGAACGCGTATCCAACCTTCGCTGGTGTTCGCTCCTCCCTAGACAAGCGAATCGCCTGTGGCGAGTCTTAACATCCTAGGCTTCTCAGTTGATGGAGATGATGTATCTATGGCTTACTCGTCATAATCATCATCAATCATCCTTCAATATCAATGAAATAACCGTAAATAGAGATTATTATATTTTCCTTTTCTTTTTCTGTATTATTAATGTGATTGGGATATAATATAAATAATGATTTTACATGATTTATGGTTATCATAATTTCATTAACATTACTGAGATCACTATTATTGTTGGCATTACTAATGTGTACTTAGTCATATAGTGCATAACCTCTCAGTTACTTCTCATGGAATTTTATTCATAAACATTTAATATATTATTATTATTTTATTGTTGCAATACATACAAACTCGGTCAAAACCGGCATAAACATGTTGTACGGACATAAATGTCAAGTATTTCCATGTGTTTACCTCATTAAAATCTACTTAGAACTAATTAAATATATCATTGTCCATATTATTTTTTCCAAACCAAATGAATGTGTTTGCCGCCTGACAGAAACTCCGGGTCTCTGGACTGACAGTAAGCATGCTGTGATATGATGGTTCAATTACATTTTAATGTTCTTAGAATTTAATTGTGCGTGCTAAGACTGAACATGCAGGTTAACATTTACCGAGATTTAATTCGAACTCCCAGTCATATTTACTCGCATATGGAGAACAGTTCTTGTATTCACATGCTTGTCATGCCATGCGTCTTGTGGGAGGGGCGATAATTGCATCCAACTATACATGCCATCATATGGAGAACAGTTCTTGTATTCACATGCTTGTCATGCCATGCGTCTTGTGGGAGGGGCGATAATTGCATCCAACTATACATGCCATCATTTTCGTACACTCGTGCACAACAATTAACAACTATCAAAGATCTATTTCAAAATATTTTTTTAAACTATATACACGTGGTTCTCTTCCGGTAAACTATTGTTGCCGAAACACATTTTTCGTATATACATAATAATAATATCTGTGGCTAGGTGCAAAAAGGGCCAATGTCAGAAAAGTGCTGTTTGAGTTAGGATATGGGTTACTATGTAAAAAACTCCCAGCTTTCGAATGCAATAACGGCCAATCTCATAGCTAGCCTGTGTAGAAGATGGGGTTTGACATTGGCTAATGACTTATAGTTTTAAAACCGCAAATGTAAGTTGTAAAAGGGCCAATGTATGACATTGGCCCTTAAATTTCTTAATTTTCCCCCTCCAAGTTGGGTTTAGATGACATTGGCCCTTTATTATTTTTTCATAAGTTGGTTAAATTGAGTCCATTTCTATAGCTGGCGGTGCTTGTAAGGTTATGGTATCCCAGAAGATGGGAGGGGCAGACATTTAAACCACCCTGTCATCAGTGAGGAATCTAAAAAAGATGTTAGATCGCACATTAGCAGCTTTCCCGCTTGTGAAAGCCATTACTCAAGGTCACACACACACACACAAATTTGAATCCTGATCTTACTATTGCGGAGATGTATCGCCTCTACGACACATGGTGCACAGAGCAGGGAAAGAAGCCCGTTAATCCGAATATGTATAGGGAAATATTCAATGAAGATTTAAACCTCGCATTCCACCAGCCATTTAATGATACATGTGCAAAACGTGACAAATTCAAAGCGTTATTAGGAAACATTGATACAATTGAGGCAAAGGCGGAAATTCAATCTGAGTATGACTCTCATCTTACGTTGGCGGAGGAAGCATACACATCCAAACGTGTGGATAAGGCAAAAAGCGAAAACAATGCAAATGACATAACAACATCATTTGATTTACAAAAATGTCTTCCCACACCTTTTCTCAGAAATGGTGTTGCTTTTTACAAGAGACAACTGTGGTTTTTCAATCTCACAATATATGAAACAAAGGGCCAGGCAAATACACCCATATGCTTGATTTGAATAAACAAACTGGAATTTACCAAACGGCCAATGTCATTTTTTCTTATTTTTTTTTTTCAAAAGGGCCAAAGTAAAAGGTCAAAATTGACCAGTTTACACTTTTTTTTAGTTTTTGTTTTAATTTATTATTTCAATGTAAATACATAATTAATATCACTTGTATCCGTGGTTCCAGAGAAATAAAGTTGTCCATTAAATGAAAATAACCAAATTATTTTTATTGCTGTTTCATTCAAATCTTAATAACTCAAAACTCACTTTTCTGACATTGGCCCTTTTTGTACCTAGCCACAGATATGTTGTCAACGTTTTTAAATTAAGTGCAAAAAATGGAGCAGAATTATATTCCTTCTAGTCCTTATCACCAGAACAACCAACTTAACGGCTCTTCCAAATTTTTAATTTACACCCATGGATTAATCAAGGTCCTAAAATAGATGTTCCTTTTGTAAAACATGAACTTTTTAAGAGCTTTAGAGATAGAAACGATTTGTAAGTTAAAAATATTATTTGGAGATTATTATTCGTAAATTAACTTTTGTAAGTCTTAACCCCATGATTCTATGGGACAATAACACACTTTTTTATGATGACAGGTTTGGTCTATTGTCTTCACTATTGTTCTCAATTCTCATATAACGTGTGTTGGTTTGTTACTGTTGACACAGTCTACTCAATAATCATATTCATAAGTCATATTCAATAAATCCAGACAAATCTATTTATCCATTTGGAAGTTACGGACAACAGATTAGATCCCATTTTACCTTTGATACAAAGGATGCTTTCATTTACCACATACTAATTATAAATCTATACGTCCGTCATAAATATGTGGTACTGTGATAATTAAACCGGACATGGAATTTAGGAAGTCTCTGGTCCAGTTCAGTTCAAGTCCAGCTACTAGAAATCCTGATTGAAGCTTTATTCTAGATTTTCCTTGGTCGTAATGTGAATGCTGGGATTGATTCCTACAAACAGCCATTGAGCATTCCTTCGCATCACACTACCCTCATGCCCTAATGTGCTGACAGCTATTCAGTCAACAATGCATGAGCGACTCGGAATGGTCTATATCTTGGTTTGGCTGTAGGTGGCTGACTTTAAAGCCAATCCAGACATGTATTGTAGGAATTCGATTAGTATTGGTCAGTTGTATGGATAGGTTTACAAGGTACTGAAAAAATGTCCCCATTAACGGGCGTACCGGCCGTTTAATATTCGCATCCCGTCCTAAAGTTACAAAGTAAACAATTAATCGGATTATTATAATTTTGTTACCAGACTTTAGTCAACGTTTCGTTGATCTATTAAAGGGCATCACAACACTGTGATTTTCCGGTGTTATAAAATGCGTTATTTTTTTTAATGATTTATGGCGAAAACTAGAAGTCTCTAGCTTGTACCACAAATTTATAATAAATTATTGAAATGACCCAAGTTTTGGTGATGCGCGCGCACCCGATAATCGTGACGTCACGCTTGCGCATTTTTCAAGTCGAAGCAGAAGCCAAACTATGAGCCAGCGCCGTGAAAAACTCACGCTGTAGCTGAAGATATGGTGCTCAGAGAAAAACAAATGATATCATCGTGTTCTGCGATCTTTTCTCTTCAATAATATTGTTAAAGAAAATATTTTTGTTGAACAGAAAATATAGTTTTGATTAATTTTCCAAATGCCTTGAATTTCACTAAATTAGCGTGTTTTTAACAACATTGAAAGCGGATAAGATAAACGAAATGTTAAGATATTTTCATACTGACATATAGGTACATGCATGCAGAAAAATAAAAAAAATATGTCACTTATAATTCGTTTCAAAATGTGCAAGTATTTGTGTGGTATTTCCAGGCGTGTTTTGTTGTTGATTCGCGCAGCAGCCTACCGCTGTATGACAGAAATCTCGTTGCGGCTTTTCAGAAAACATTAACCATTTTACTACTCGTTTGAAACTTAGCCCACGGGTAACACCATAGTAACCATTATTATTCTTATTATGCGGATTTGTTTGTAGTAATTTAATATTATTTATTACTATGGTAACAATATTATTAGTAATATTATTATATTATTAATAAATTAATTTTTAAATTATATTATGAATATTATTATTATTATTATTATTATTATTATTATTAATAGTAATATTATTAGTAATAATAATAATAATAATTATTATTATTATTATTGTTGTTTTACACTTTTATTAGATGCTTTATTATAGAGATACATTAGAGGATGAGTGTATAATAGGTGATGATGACCGACAACATTTAACACATGCATACGGGATATAAACCCACGTCCCTGTGTCTCATACTAGTCATATGTGCGCCAGTTATGATCCATCACGAGCTACAGCGGTTGGGGTAAAGTTTACGTTTGTTGAATGAGTAGTATTCTGGCAACAGTCAGCCGCGGGCGTGACTCGTTCTGACGATCGCTTGTACTGCCGCCCAGTTGACCGAAAATGCATCTAAATGTATTAAACGCACACGTGCACACGTTTCCCTCAATATACATGCCGTATTTTTTTTATTTTTCTGCATGCATGCGGCTATATGTCAGTATGAAAATATCTTAACATTTCGTTTATCTTATCCGCTTCCAATGTTGTTAAAAACACGCTAATTTAGTGAAATTGAAGGCATTTGAAAAATTAATTTAAACTATGTTTTCTGTTCAACAAAAGTATTTTCTTTAACAATGTTATTGAAGAGAAAAGATCGCAGAACACAATGATATCATTTGTTTTTCTCTGAGCACCATATCTTCAGCTACAGCGAGAGTTTTTCACGGCGCTGGCTCATAATTTGGCGTCTGCTTCGACTTGAAAAATGCGCAAGCGTGACGTCACGATTATCGGGTGCGCGCGCACCACCAAAACTTGGGTCATTTCAATAATTTATTATAAATTTCTGGTACAAGCTAGAGACTTCTAGTTTTCACCATAAATCAATTAAAAAAAATAACGCATTTTATAATGCCGGAAAATCACAGTGTTGTGATGTCCTTTAAGGTATCGTGACTTGCTGTTAATTATTTTACTAGGAAAACGCTCTGTTTGACGCGTTGATATACGAGCGCGTCCATATCTACGAACGTTCTGGCGAAAAGATCTCAATGGTAATAAAAACAACAATTAACAACAGTTCAAGAATGCGCATTACAAAATTTTTTCTAATTTCCATAGCTATTATACTTCCCGATATTGTTGAATACAGTGCAATGTGCGTTGCTAAGAATTTTCGTTGTCATTCTGTCTAGTGTTTTCGCCGCGGTCCGCCACCGTTACGGTACTAACAGTTATTGACAGCATTTGAAATGTAATTTCTGCCTCTAATACGTATCAGATTGCGTTTACATTACTACATTCGTGACCGGACAAACATTTACTATAAGATAGCCACCTCACATTTTGCTTTTACTGCGTTTCAGAAATATATTTTCAAGTAACTTTTGTGTAACTTTGCCAATATTTATCAGATCACCATAAAATGAATAAATTCGGAAAAAGCTTTAAAAAAATATGACTATCTCACATTTTGCCACCATTCTGTTTCAGAAAAAAAATTTGTAGTAACTATTGTGTAACTTTGTAACTTTCCAAACGATTTTGCCTCAAAACTATACACCTTCAATCCACATCGAGGCTTGTGGATGGTCCAAATTTCAAGTTGATCGGACTTTCCGTTCGACCGCTATCGACAGACATAAAACAAAAAACAAAACAAAAACAGAACGAAGTGCCATTAGAGTCTAGTGGAGACGCTCGCTTCGCTCGCTTAATCAGTTATGATTTTTTTTACCTAACCCAAATTTCGATGTATTTTTTAAGTACTAATATGGTTAGTACAATACAGACACCCATTTTAAATGTGTTGACATAATTGTACAGCATTCTTATGTGTAACATCGTTTACCAATTTTGATTTGAGTACATAGTTTGTGAGATGAACTTGAAGTAGTAAGCCGTTGCAAATGTTCAAAGATACATAGCTACTAGACCGGATACTGCGCGAGAGTAGTTTGCATGACATGGTGACGCTCTGCAGTTCTTTGTGCAACCGTTTCAACTGTAACCTTGGTGTTTTGGGTTTGGGGCTGACGACAGCGCAGCTAGTGAGAAAACTTGTCCCTCCTAGCGCTGGATTAGCCCTAAGAAATATAAATGAAGGAAATTGATTAAAAAATCAATCATTCAATTTATTCGGTATCGGGTACTTCTAATTGTATCCCTGAGGGGGGGGGGGGGGAACTTCTGAGTTCTGACCTTATCGAATACAACAGAATGGAACCTAATATATCCCATCACTCCTGCCAGGTGAGGTTAGTTTTGTATGTCCCCTCCCCCTTTCCGTGCAAGATTAAAACTGGCCACTCTATAACTGACAATCACCGGTTGTGTTGATCATCATCAACCATATTTACGTTGTATTCTTATACACGCTTTATACGATCCAAGTTGTCCGGTAATTTTCTTGAACTCAAGGGTAAAGTACACAAATACAGACAGGATTATTTAAAATACATCAATAGATATGTTTGATTTGTTAAGGCAAAGAGTGTTTGGAATAAATAGAAAATATATGTAAGTTTAAAAGGGCACTAAAGACTTTTAATTGCACAAGATATTTATTCAGTTCAATATTTTATTTGTGTGTAAGGTGAATTAATTGTATATCTTATTTACCGTATTATACCATTTTCATTATAATATTATTCACTTGTTGATTCATAGTATTATATTATGTAAAAAAAAAAGCAATAGGATCCAAAAATTAAATAATACTAATAATAATAATACTAATAACAATACATGTTTGTTCTGCAATTCAATAAGTCGGATGAAACAAACAAGTGCGATCGAGTAATAGAGGTTCCGCTTCCAAAAAGCAGTTATAAAGATGCGTCCGTGAACCTCCTGACATACGAACCGAAGTGAACGAACAATCTCGCAAGGTTACAACGGCCGGTGCGGTGGCAGCGTACTCTCCGTTATAACAATCTTTGCGGTGAGCTATGGGCGTTTCGTAATTTGTATACCGTCGAACCAAGTCATCGTATGTATCTTTGTTTCTCGTGACCATAGAAAGTGATGGAACGGTTGTCTGACCCGGGACGTGACGTGTCGCACTGCTCACATTCTCTGGTACACCCATGGGTACACTCACCGACCTCGCGAATACTAGGCCTATATTAGTTTTATTTAGACGCGAGCTGGTACGAATGAGAGCATGACGGACCGTCAGTTGGGTGCATGACCCTCTTTTCTAAACCCTTCACCTACCTGTGAAAAAATTTACAATTAATCGTGATTAGACATTTAAATTATACGACCATTTTACTCGTGAATGGGGATTTATAGGTTGCACGTTTACCTCACATCTGAGCGCGTGGCGGCCATCTTTGTGATAACTCTTCGACAGCTGCGGTGCGTTGCCACGGGAAAACAATTGTAGTCTGATGTAACTGTACATTCTGTAAGTGTGTGCTTAGAAAATAAAATTACATTTGATTTTTTTTGTATTAATATTTTTTATTCGGCCAAAATCAATTGTCACAACCATGGCTACTGTGACGTCACGTGGGAACAATGTTTACATACTCTTATTTTATTTTTTTGTAATTAAGGCCAGTGTAGGGCACAATGCCCTAGCCTATAAGTGACATTTCGTGAAATTCGCGATTTCAAAATGTGGTTTTTCCATCTCTAAATGATATCATTTATCGACAATATTACTTTCTAGGCAATAAAACAGACATTTTAAAATTTTCGCGAATTTCGTTATCACCATTTTTCACTACCTCTACCTATTTAGCCTGATGAGTGATGATTGATGAATGATAATAAGAAAGAGAGGAGGGGAAGCCTGGTACCGACACGTAGCCTACTCCTGTCGAAAAGTACCAAGGAGACCATCGGCTTTACGTCCCATCCGGAAGGACGGTGGAACTTTGACCAGTCATATAGGTTCCTCCACTAACCTGGACTGCCGAGCAGTTGACGAAAAGAACGAAGATGTTACACAAGCTTTCTAACCCTCCAATCTGCTCTAACCAACGGTAACTAGTGTTTCAGAGGAGAGTTGTCACCCACCCTCCTCCTTACCTAGCCCGAGGTTGCTTAACTTCGGTGTTCGTATGGGAACCGGCTAAGCGACCGCGGCTAAACCGTTGGCTTACATACTGTTTCTTACCAGGCAGAAGGTCTCTTGTCACTAAAGAGAAGTTGAGCGATGTTGTCTTACTACAGATAAACAAGGGCGTCAATGTGACCTTGTGATGTTATTCCTGAGGGGTTGACAACACTCGACCGTTGTACATTGATTTTTGTTTCTAAGTCGAAATTTGATTTTTTTATTTCGTTATTATTTACCATTTTCATTTCGTTGATTGAATGTTGTTTTAATTTTTTTCGTATTGTTTACTGTTTTAGTTTCGTTAATTTTTTGCTGGTGATTTTTTTTAATGTTCGTAATTTTTTTGCAACTTAGATTTTATGTATATATTTTTTCCATTTTTCAAGTGTGCACCGATGTTTTAGTTGTAACCTCTCAGGTATCCCTAGGCCTATATAAGACCTTCAAGACATTTTATGTCATCCTGCACTATCCTTCTTATTCTTCTCCCAGGAATTATCTACTATCGACATACATGAAACTGTGCCAAATTGTGACTAGCTTTGTCCAAGCATTAATTGTTTTTATTAAAAAGTTGTCATTAAAAAGCATTAACACTGTTTGCAATAGTAAAATTTTGTCTTGCCTGGAACTCGAACCCAAAATCCCATAATATGTCGGTTCATGTAACGGCTCAACCCTATGGCCTAACGATATTTTATTGTAGCATGGGATGAGGCAAACTAATTAAATTGCTATTTTCGTTGTTGATGTTATTTGGTGGTTTTATGAACTACCAATAGACTACACGATGCCAATCATTTTTGTGTTTAGTGTTGAAATAACGCCTGAAGAAGCACATGTTACAATAATAACGTTCCCATGGCCCATGAATTGGGCAGCATGATTGCACAGGTTTTTCTGAAGCTTTTAGGTCTTTCAGTGATGTAATGTAACTGCAATTAAAGTTAAACTTGACATGACTGCACGGCGCTCATACCGAGAACTTTTGGCTACAGATACTAATGCTGGAATTTTAATTAGTGAATAATTTGGACCACAAAGGAAGCCACACAATAAATAATTGAATGTGTATGATTGTTATCCTCTCATTTTGGGTACAATAATTCAGTTTAGTAGGAGACGCAATTTCATTATGCGTAGCCTACCTACCTAACAATACAATCTATTTGGTATATTACATCCCTGATGCGACAGCTTTAAAGTCATAGTTCCATAAATTCCAATTACCGAAAGTACTTTCCAGACAATTACCACAAGTAAAAATCTGTATCCCGTATCCTGAAGCTTGAATTGAAATGTGAACTTGAACCAGGAAATCAAAACGAATTGTTAGTTAATGGAAGCGCTCTTCTTTCTTTGTCAGTTTCCAGGTTGGGAAGAATTGTCTTAATTCGGTTTGGTTGTGTTTTTATTCCCAAACAAAAATAAATGATCTGAACCGGTTTTCAACCGCAATTACTTTTTATTCGTTTAAATTTGATTACAGTTTGGTTCAAACATCAATAATAGGAATAGTATGATGAAAAGAAGACTATAATTGGAATTAAATGCTCTGCAAGGTGTATATATTATTGTACGTTAATTTAACTAGTAATTTGTACAAGAAACTTATGTAAAGTTGGGACTAAAGACGTGTTTTCCGTTTTTCCGAAATCAAAAGAAATGATTAAAATCGCATAAAAGATCCATCTAAGAATCGTTGCAGGTATGATCCTTGGAAACAAGATGTCATAAAACATTGATCTGCATTGTATACTCAGAGATGTTTCACTACCCTCTCGTAAAGGTCAAGGCAAGTGTGCTTAGGGAATAGGGATAGTCAGGTGAAAAACTAAAAAATCACCAATGAGTCATAAGTGCATGAAATTCAGTTATGTGTGAAATAAAGTTGATATAGGTTGCTTTAATGCAAGAAAAAAAATAGTGAACATTTAGCTATTCTACTAGATTCCCTTCGCCAGCTTTGCTCCATTTTTCTTCTAAAGCGTAGTACAGCTGTATCGGTTCTGAGCTCACTAGCGCCTTCCCGATAAACAGAGCAATCATTGTGTAAACGAAGCCAGCCACAACACTCGGCGACTGCGGACAGTGCCGCTCAAAACAGATTGCAACTTTTCTACACATCAAGCCACAAAAAAATGAATTGCAGGGAATTTTGAAGAAGTACGCGTTCGTATTAAGAAGCATTTTATCGGTAGAGAAACGATCAACATTAATGATCGTTTTTTGATAAGTGCCGTATTTTAGCGGTGGTTTTACTATCTTGAGGCAACATTTTTTTATATGGAAATTACCATGAGAAAAGTTGCTAGGTGCTACTTGGTAGCAACAAGCCAAAAAATCGCGTTTTCTTTAATTGTTTAATCGCCTGCTTTTAAAGTGTGGTATCTTTTAGTCATGTTTTCCATATTTGAGGGTGGGCATATACAAATGGTAGTTTTTTAGTTTTTCACCTGGCTATACCTTTAATAACGGGCTAACCGTGCGACAGTCGCTCGCTCGAGTATCATTCTTGTCTTGTCGTGTTATTCCGTGCACAGTAGAAAACTCCTTCGCACGTTCCCTGCATCGTTGTAGCCCAGATTGCTAATTACAGTTGGTTACTAGCCTACGTGCAACCTGATTTGGAAAGCACCTGTTAGTCATTGTTTCCGTGTTCTTGTGTTATCCTCTCAACATGCATTGCCTTGTGCGGTATTCGAACCCACGTACCTCGGTTCCCTACGGCTCGGACACGCACAGAAAGTCAGTATCAACTGACTTGGACGTATCCTTTGAGATCCAACATCTACGCAATGAACACAATAGTGTTTCCTCATTGGTGATGATGAAGACGAAAAAAATGACGAAATCAGGGGGGGTAAAAGAGGAGGCAGAAGATCATTATTTTATTACAAAGGAAATAAACAGATTTTAATAAATTTGTATTTAAACATTTTCCTCAGAAGTTTGCAGGATATAATGTGGATTGAGTTTTTGTTTGGTTTAGGAAAGTTATGCGCCCAAACAAACGTGTAGAAAATTTTAAGTTGATGTATTTTTTAAAATTAATTTCACATCGCTATTACGTAGATTCAAGCGTTCTTTCTTAACAGATACACATGATAAGGACGTGGCTCCTAAACAGAATCTACAAATATTGTAAATGCAATACCGATATGTAGTGTATTACCTTATATTGAAACATATCGGGTCACAATGATTGCTGACTGGTGCAAGTTTTCCCGCGACAGGTTTGTAATAGCGGTTGTTCAATACAGTAACGAAACTGTTATGCAATACGTTACGCGTTACTGCGACACTTACTCCCACTCATACGGACACACGGTCACAGATCTAACATACCGGCAGCCTGCCAGAACCGTTGCCCTAGCTCTGACAGCTATGGATTGAGGTGAAATGTGGGATGTCAATGGGTTTGTTTGATATTGATATGATCATTCATCAGTCTGTAGGTGTATTTGTGTGTTTATACAGTGCCGTTATATTGAGGATACTTCAAGGCTGTGACTGAGCGCTTTGACTCTCCCTTGCTGTCGCCCACAAATATTTTGAAAGACATTTCTTAATGTACGGACATAAGTAAAATTCATCATGAGTAAAATTGACAATTGACAAATATTCAACTCGCCCTGCTATGTATGGCCGACTCACAACACATACTGTACAAGGTAATGGTATACACTGCACTATGTACTATCAATTGCCAGTAAGACATTATTGACAATTTGACCAGTATATATTTTTGAACTCCGATCATTTTCAAATTTATTAGAATTTTCTTGAAGTAAGAATCCAAGTTTGCAATTTAATTGCATCTAGCTAGATGAATTTTTGTTCATGCTCTAAAAAAACTTGGTATACTGTTTACGTACAAATTTATTATTTTACAAATGCAAAAAAGTGAAATTCATTGTACCATATGGGCTCGTTCTGAACGTCTAAATCAAAGCGGTGCGAAATATCTGCAACAAGTAGTTGGGTAGCGCTTACACAATAAATAGTACCAAAGGTATGAGACACCAGACACGGGGGGAAAAATAATTTAATTTAGTTGATAAAAGGCTCATACGATATTATTGTTGGCTTACTCACCAATGAATCAATGTACAACCTTGCTGAGTTATGGTGATATATTTATTTGTAAATAAGATTTATGAAGAAACCTGTTATACAAGTAATACTACTAGGCTCACCCACTAATAACGAATACTAGAAAGAAGTTGATAAAGAGGAAACGTTCTCAGATGATAAACACACAATTTAGTCATAAAATGAATAAATAACTAATTAGTTATTTAATTCAGTTAACATGAATATAACAAACGTAGATTGTCTCTTCGCGCCCTAAATATGAATAAATAGTAAAATGAAACTAAAAATACCTACAATAATATATTACATTATATCTAGACTAAACATTTACCGGAACATTCCCCATCCAAAATGTTCTCGCCTCTAAGTACAATAAAATATACAAAAAAAGTTGCATTTGTTTATGCAAAGGAACCGCTAAGAATGTAATCCGACTGATGAGCGTCTAATAGCCAAAGTGTAGTTGATAACGACGTCTTTCATTCGATAAGTTCGATCTCACTTTTATCGAAAGCGAAACCAATTCTGATTCGATTTGGGTAGAGATTTGATCTCCTCCCCCGCTGTCTTTCACCTACCTCGACGTGCGTCGTAAGTAGGGTATCGAGGGACGCGGGAATGTGCGTGGGCAAGACGCGCTTAGAGGAATTTATTGATCTCGGATTCCTCAGGAAGTAAAGAGTAAAGAGATACAGGAAATACACACAGAAGAAGCAGGTGAGCGCTTACAATAACAACCTGCTTCACTCACTCACTCGGTTAGCGTAATTATTCCATTTGAACTCGGTCGCTTATTGAAATCACACTGGGGTATGTTGTATGTATATACTCGGGAGTAACCGAGCCTCCGATAAGCTTGAAAGTCGGATCCTGTATTCCGATCCATGTAATGCTCGCATTGTTATTGTAAGCCATTCGCCTGCACAGCATCTTGCTAACTAGCAATATTTAAGTTATAATAAATTTATGATACAAATATACATTAGTAACTCAGAAAAATTCCAGTTTGTGTTTGTGTGTGACGAAAAGGAAATTAATAAATTACTATTTATTTTCCTAAAAAAACACTTTAGAACATATACATATGTTATTATTTATTTTCAACAACATACCTGAGTCTTGATTCGCAACAAAAAAAAAACTCGAAAGTTGTCCTTGTCCTAACAAAGCAAATCTTAGATAGATGAATAATTGTCGCTTTGTCCCCTTTATACAAACATTTTTGTATCATTAACATAAGTTTAAACATATAGAAGGACATATTGTACACAACTTCGTGACATAAACTCTTAAAATGTGAACATATGTAAAGTACAAACCATATTTGACAAACCTATATAAAATTAGGTTAAGTGGGGGAAAAAATTAAAAATATTTCCTTGATACCACAATCATCTATCTCTAAATTAAAGTAATACACGGACATATAATATGAACAGAAGTTATGAACAATTGCGAATCAATGCCCTACAAAATAATATCATCATCATCATCATCATCATCATCATCATCATCATCATCATCATCATCATCATCCTCATCATCATCATCATCATCATCATCATCATCATCATCATCATCATCATCATCATCATCATCATCATCATCATCATTATCATGATCAACATCAACATCATCAACATCATCAACATCATTATCAACATCAACATCATCATCATCATCATCATCATCATCATCATCATCATCATCATCATCATCATCATCATCATCATCATCATCATCATCATCATCATCATCATCATCATCATCATCATCATCATCATCATCATCATCATCATCATCATCATCATCATCATCATCATTATCATCATCAACATCAACATCATCAACATCATCATCAACATCAACATCATCATCATCATCATCATTATTTATTCATTATATATATATAACAGCATACATTGTGCCAACAAACAAGTTTACTATAACAATCTGAAATGTTGTTGACAGTATAATACAGATCATACATTATGTGAAACAGAATCAACAATATGCATTATGCCAACAAACAAATTAAACATAATAATAAAAGTCGTTGTTGATTAAGCGTAATATAAATAGCGAAGCATAATAACATGTATTCACACAATTAAAAATAATAAATAACATAAAATACTGACGCCCTAGGCAAAATAGTACAAGTTTATGCCAAGTAATACTATGTTTAGTATTTACAAAATGTTTTAAAACAAGGACACATTTGTGCAGAAAGACGTTTAAAACATCAGCTAAAATACAATGTTACAAACTTATCAATATTTGAGTTTAGAATCTTAGCATTAAATGCGTTAAAATCATTACCAACATTATGCTTTTAAACTCACTAATCAATCACGTTCACATGAGATCACGCAACCTCTGTGCTCGTTATATTGTTTAGTTTTTTTATAACCAAATTTATACCAATATACTAATTTTAAAGATGTACTTATACTCAGTTGTATTGCCGAAAACCGGTCACATGTTCTATAAGGATATCCCGGCTCCACCGGATGGTATCGCTGACCATGAGCCTTTTCATTATGGCTGAGTAACGTCTTCCAATACCAAGCATCTTATAACCCGATCATTTCTAGTATCCCAGGAACACGACTACCCACAACCACTGCCTCTACTTTAGTTTCAAACCCCTAACTTCTGAGCACTTCAGCATGTGGCGCGTATTTCCGTATTGTGTCATCCCGAGCAGCCAACAAGGCATCATTGTGATTCTCGGTGGGTACTGTAACGTCCACAATACAAGCTTTCTTTGTTACAGCGTTCGTAATAACAAGGTCAGGTCGTTCCATCAGATCACAATTTTGAATTTTTTTATTGACTCAGATGTTATTAGCCCGATCCTTTGAAATGGCCTTGACCAGTCTGTCAAGCACACTGTTATGCCTCCTAGTCCATGCGGCAGTGTGGTACTTACACGAGTTGAGGACATGTGGTAGCGTTTCAAGTCCATTGTCACACCTACGACAGTTTTTGGGTGCGTTTCCATATCTACGAGTACCATTCAGCCCCACCGTATCTAAACGTGCTTTTGAAACAAACCACCAGTCACAAAACCGTGTAAAGCGTCCAGTAGCCATGAAATGGTTAATAACCGGAGACTGACATGAATGCCTAACCACTTTTCCTTGGTCCAATTTTTGAAGCAGATTTAATTTGTAACTATGGCGGAGTCCATTCCGTAATTGGCTAGCCAGATATCCACGAGCCTTGGGTGGTATTATATGTCTTTCAGGGGTTTCTATTTGGCATATCGATTGTATGGCTATCTCATCCTTTGCCTCACTGTACCCCCACTGACACCCAATACGTGCTTGAAGTCTTCTAGTAGCATTGCGTGCTCTTGTCCAAATGGAACTGATGTCATTACTTCTTCCCCCCAGCTCTCCGTCCATGCTTCCTGACAAGTACTGGCAGCAGTCTTCAACCCTTGGTTCCCTGCCAATCCGTTTCTTAACTACATCCTGTAAGGAAGCCCAAGCAATGTCTTTACATAGTGGATCATTACACGTGAGATGTCGAAACGGATGCGCAACTGCCAGCACGTCTACTGAGTCACTGGTTGGTAAAAGACCTGCCCCACCCTCAGCCAAGGGCATGTAGACTACTTCAGCTCTAGCACGTCGAGGAAGTGACATCCATCGTGTTGCTGCTGCCTTCATTTTCCGGTCGATTTTGTAAAAAAAGTCTTCTTCATCCCTCTCCCACGCATAATAAACTCGAAGCGTGGGAGAAGGAAGTTCGCACAGCATCTAATTTCTGCCAAGGGGCTAAAGGGGAAATATCACTTTTGTGAAGATCTTTGCACATCCTATCTAGTTCAGCCACTGGCGTTTGCTGGACACGAAATCCAGTAGGAACACCAAGATGCTGGTAGGCCTCTCCATCTGCCATGGCTTTTATCGGTTTTCCTTGTATATGGAATATAGTGGGGAGTGTGTCTCTTCTTTTCCTACAATCAATGCTAACAGAGGCACACGACAGGCCTGCCCATTCGGCTGCCTCTCCCGCCACTCTTAAAAGACGTCTAAGGGCCAATTCATTCTTAGCTGTTAGCACAAGGTCGTCTGCATAAGCCAACACCGATATTGAAAGCCTATAAAGTTCAGCCCTCCAAATGTCACCCAAATTTGTAATCGCCCTAATAATGGGCTCAGTTACAAAATTAAACAGGATTGGGCTTAGTGGACACCCTTGCTTTACTCCAGCTTTCAGATCGATATCATTTGTATAGCCTTGCCCTGCTCGAACTTTTGTCACACTACCCTTATACATGTCTGTTATTATCTCTAAAACGTCTTCAGGTACACCCAGCAAACGAAGAGTTTCTATCATATACTCATGTGGCACTGATGCAAATGCGTTTGGAAGATCCAGCCAGGCAGCATACAGTTCTTTATTGTGCCTTCTGGTGTTATCAATTATCGATTGCAACACAAAATTGTGCTGAAAGCACCCTTCAAATTCCATAAACCCCTTTTGCATCGGCGATATAATGTTGTTCTTGGTAGCCCAGTTCGACAGCCTTCCCCCTAGGATACCTGCATACAGCTTGCTCATAGTTGACCCTAAGGTAAGTGGCCGCCAGTTGGATAAATCATCCCTACTTCCTTTACCTTTATAGATGAGTACTGTTCTTGTTTTTTTCCAAGCCAATGGAACTTGTTTTGCCCTAAGGCAGATATTAAAAATAGAACACAATAGTTGGCATTTAGTATCTACTTTCTTTAACAAGCTATATTTAATGAAATCCGGGCCAGGAGCAGAGTCTTTTGTGGAATTAAGGCGTAATCTTATCTCACCTGCCGTAATAGGGAGGGATATGTCACCATCCTCAGTAGTTGTTGTCTGCAAATTTGGTATTATATTTGGTGGTGGTGTCCATTTGTTGTTAGGGTTATTTAATGAATTTTTGAAGTACTCTTCCACTATATGTTTATCTACATTACAGAACGGTGAAGAACCTTGCATTATTTCTTCAAATGCTGCCTTTTTACTCACCCAATACAGCTTCTGTAGACGACTTGCATCATTACCATGCTCTCGGTGTCCAACCCTCTGATTACCTTCTACTGGATCTTGCTCTGGCTGGTTAGGAATTTGGTTGTGAACAAGCCGCTCATCCCGCCTCCCAGGAACTCCAGCACCCTGCCCACCATTACCAGTACATCATCATCATCAACATCATCTACATCAACATACTCATCATCATCATCATCATCATCATCATCATCATCATCATCATCATCATCATCATCATCATCATCATCATCATCATCATCATCATAATCATCATCATCATCATCATCATCATCAACATACTCATCATCATCATCTACATCATCATCATCATCATCATCATCATCATCATCATCATCATCATCATCATCATAATCATCATCATCATCATCATCAACATACTCATCATCATCATCATCATCATCTACATCATCATCATCATCATCATCATCATCATCATCATCATTTATTATATATAACAACATACATTGTGCCAACAACAAGTTTACAATAACAATCAATAAGTCGTTGTTGACTAAGTTAATATAGATAGCGCAGCATAATAATATGTATTCACACAGTTCAAAATAATAAATAACATATAATACTGACGCCCTAGCCAAAATAGTATAAGTTTATGCCAAGTAATACTAGGTATGTATAGTATTTACAAAATGTTTAGAACAAGAAACACTTGTGCAGCAAGAAGTTTAAAACATCAACTAAAATGCAATACAAACTTATCGATATTTGAGTTTAAAATCTTAGCATTCAATGTGTTAAAATCATGATGTTACAAAAATAATGATCATCATCATCATCATCATCATCATCATCATACATTGTGCCAACAAACAAGTTTACAATAACAATCTGAAATGTTGTTGACTAATCGTAATATAAAAAGCGCAGCATAAAATTATGTATTCACACAATTAAAAATAATAAATAACATAAAATACTGACGCCATCATCATCGTCATCATCATCATCATGAAATCACGCAATCTCTGCGCTTGTTAAAAACAAAATCCATCTTTAAAAAATAGATTGTTAAAAACTACCATCATCATCATCATTTAAAAATGCACTAATACTCAGTTGTACTGCCGAAAACCGGTCACATGTTCTATAAAGATATCCCGGCTCCACCGGATTGTATCGCTGACCATGAGCCTTTTCATTATGGTTGAGTAACGTCTTCCAATACCAAGCATCTTTATAACCCGATCATTTCTAGTATCCCAGGAACCCAGACTACCTACAACCACTGCCTCTACCTTAGTTTCAAAACCCTGACTTCTGAGCACTTCAGCATGTGGCGCGTATTTCCGTATTTTTTCCTCCCGAGCAGCCAACAAGGCATCATTGTGATTCTCGGTGGGTACTGTAACGTCCACAATACAAGCTTTTTTTGTTACAGCGTTCGTAACAACAAGGTCAGGTCGTTCCATTAGATCACAATTTGGAATCTTTTTATTGACTCGGATATTATTAGCCCGATCCTTTGGGATAGCCTTCACCAGTCTGTCAAGCACACTGTTATGCCTCCTAGTCCATGCAGCAGTGTGGTACTTACACGAGTTGAGGACATGTGGTAGCGTTTCAAGTCCATAGTCACACCTACGACAGTTTTTGGGTGCGTTTCCGTATCTCCGAGTACCATTCAGCCCCACCGTATCTAAACGTGCTTTTGAAACAAACCGCCAGTCACAAAACCGTGTAAAGCGTCCAGTAGCCATGAAATGGTTACTAACCGGGGACTGACATGAATGCCTGAACACTTTTCCTTGGTCAGGTTTTTGAAGCAGTTTTAACTTGTAACTATGGCGGAGTCCATTCCGTAAATGGCTAGCCAGATATCCACGAGCCTTGGGTGGTATTATATGTCTTTCAGGGTTTCTATTTGGCATATCGATTGTTATGGCTATCTCATCCTTTGCCTCACTGTACCCCCAGTGACACCCAATACGTGCTTGAAGTCTTCTAGTAGCATTGCGTGCTCTTGTCCAAATGGAACTGATGTCATTACTTCTTCCCCCCAGCTCTCCGTCCATGCTTCCTGACAAGTACTGGCAGCAGTCTTCAACCCTTGGTACCGTGCCAATCCGTTTCTTAACTACATCCCCTAAGGAAGCCCACGCAATGTCTTTACATAGTGGATCATTACACGTAAGAAGGCGAAACGGATGCGCAACTGCCAGCACGTCTACTGAGTCACTGGTTGGTAGAAGACCTGCCCCACCCTCAGCCAAGGGCATGTAGACTACTTCAGCACTGGCACGTCGAGGAAGTGACATCCATCGTTTTGCAGCTGCCTTCATTTTCCGGTCGAACTTGTAAAACAGTGTCTTCTTCATCCCTCCCCCACGCATAATAAACTCGAAGCGTGGGAGAAGGAACGTTCGCACAGCATCTAATTTCTGCCAAGGGGCTAAAGGGGAAATATCAATTTTGTGAAGATCTTCGCACATCCTATCTAGTTCAGCCACTGGCGTTTGCTGGACACGAAATCCTGTAGGAACACCAAGATGCTGGTAGGCCTCTCCATCTGCCAAGGCTTTCATCGGTTTTCCTTGTATATGGAATATAGTGGGGAGTGCGTCTCTTTTTTTCCTACAGTCAATGCTAACAGAGGCACACTTCTTAGGATTAAAGGACAGGCCTGCCCATTCGGCTGCCACTCCCGCCACTCTTAAAAGACGTCTAAGGGCCAATTCATTCTTAGCTGTTAGCACAAGGTCGTCTGCATAAGCCAACACCGATATTGAATGCTTATAAAGTTCAGCCCCACAACTGTCACCCAAATTTGTGATCGCCCTAATAATGGGCTCAATTGCTAAATTAAACAGGATTGGGCTTAGTGGACACCCTTGCTTTACTCCAGCTTTCAGATCGATATCATTTGTATAGCCTTGCCCTGTCCGAACTTTTGTCACACTACCCTTGTACATGTCTGTTATTATCTCTAAGACGTCTTCAGGTACACCCAGCAAACGAAGAGTTTCTTTCATATACTCATGTGGCACTGATCCAAATGCGTTTGAAAGATCCAGCCAGGCAGCATATAGTTCTTTATTGTGCCTTCTGGAGTTATCAATTATCGATTGCAACACAAAATTGTGCTCTAAGCACCCCTCAAATTCCATAAACCCCTTTTGCATCGGCGATATAATGTTGTTCTTGGTAGCCCAGTTCGA
The DNA here is from genome assembly GCA_945910005.1 of Isoperla grammatica. Lineage (NCBI taxonomy): Eukaryota > Metazoa > Arthropoda > Insecta > Plecoptera > Perlodidae > Isoperla > Isoperla grammatica. The sequence continues at coordinate 67,895,696 of OX246737.1, read as the reverse complement.
CAGCCTTCCCCCTAGGATACCTGCATACAGCTTGCTCATAGTTGAGCCTAAGGTAAGTGGCCGCCAGTTGGATAAATCATCCCTACTTCCTTTACCTTTATAGATGAGTACTGTTCTTGATTTTTTCCAAGCCAATGGAACTTGTTTTGCTTTAAGGCAGATGTTAAAAATAGAACACAATAGTTGGCATTTAGTATCTACTTTCTTTAACCCTTTGAGGCTAAGTGGTTTCATGGTGTAACCACGATTAATCTATTTTTTTTCATTGAGTCCCAGTGGTCACAGAATGAAACCACGCCGACAGCGCGTGGCATGTGGTGCTATCTGACAGCGGAAAAGTGTACTATGGCCGAGTCACTGTTGAAACTGCGGTATTCATACTATTGCCAGTCTGGCGTGTATCTCGGTTTGTTTACAAAAATGAATTTTCGTTTTTAGTAATTCTAAGTGACATCCCGAGTTACCAAGGTATGTGACCTATCAATTAGTTGTAATTACTGTATATTATAGATAGTTATAACAAATTTGATATGTTTTGCTGATATTTGTGATTTGTAAGTAAGATAATATGGGTGGTTTCGATTGTAGCCACTAGGCCTACTAGGTCCAAGTATTTTGAGGTTATGTCAACTTTCAAAATCAACTATTTGACGCTGAAAATGAGACAAGCGTATGTATTGAACCTTTATTTTTAATTTCTAGGCGTTATAAAATGGATTCTCATATGATTCGGAATATACTAGAAGAAATACCTAGTGGGGACGACTCTTGTCTCGAGGAATCAGATTCGGATGAAGATGTAGGCCTAGAGCCACGTGGGGGTATAGACCAGATTCCTCAGAATGTAATCAGTGATCATGAAGATGAACTTGAGTCTTATGACTGTAGTAGCAGTGGTGATAGACCTAGGCCTACGAGGCCAATCTTGGTTGTGCCAGATAGTGATATTGATGATAGTGAATTAGGAAGTGAAGAAGAAAGCGAAGTAGAGAGTGAAGTTGAGAGTGATGACGACGTTCCACTCGCAGTACGTGTCAATAGGCAAGGTATTGTTTGGCAGAAAACATCACGTCCTGTTTATTTACACCCATTTCGTGAAGTTAGCGGTCCGTGTATCGATGACTCGGTGGAAACTCCCGTTGATGTGTTCTTGTGCCTCGTTCCCGATGATTTGTTGCAGCACATTGTATTCCAAACAAATCTCTATGCAAATCAGGAGTATCTAAAGACCGGAAAACCTTTTACTCCTACAAATGCTCAAGAAATTAAATTTTTTCTTGCAATTAATATTTTGATGGGAGTGAAACCATTACCAAGCTATAAGGATTATTGGTCAAATCATACAGAGCTCCGGGACAGTTACATTACATCTTTGATGTCTAGAAATCGGTTCAGCTGGATTCTTAGCCATCTTCACTTGAACGACAACAGTTTGCAACCACAACGGGGGGAAGATGGTTTTGATAAACTATACAAAGTGCGTCCCTTCTTGAATAAACTTTCCTCTACGTACAAAAGCTGTTATAAACCTAGTCGGAACCAATCCATTGATGAATCAATGATCAAATTCAAAGGTCGTTCCAGTCTGCGTCAATATATGCCTCAAAAACCTATCAAACGTGGGTATAAGGTGTGGGTACGGGCGGATGAAAGCGGCTTCGTATGCGAGTTTCAGATATATACTGGGAAAGTGGATGATGCAACTGAGAAGCGTTTGGGTGCCAGAGTGATAAAAGACCTCACCTCTTCACTACATGGTAAGTGGCACCATGTATGTTTCGATAACTTCTTTGCGTCAGTCGACATTATGGCATTTTTGCAAGAGAAAAGGATGTACGCATGCTGTACTGTCCGCAAATCGAGTCGCGGAATCGCCAAAGACCTAGTTGATGATAAAAAATTAAAAAGAGGAGATATGGATTGGAGGGCGACTACAACTGGTCTATTGACGCTCAAATGGAAAGATAAAAAGGGCATTCTGTTTCTCTCTAACTACCACAACCCAAACGACCTAACAACAGTAAACCGGAAAAGTAAAACGGGAGAAACTGAGGCAATACCATGCCCTACACTAGTACGTGACTACAATGCAATGATGGGCTTTGTTGACAAAGCAGATCAGCTAAAATCGTACTATGAAGTAGACCGGAAAAGCAAAAAATGGTGGCTAAGGATTTTTTGGCATTTTGTAGATATCTCAATCGATAACGCATTTATCATTTTCAAAGAACGGAGCGAAGGAAAAGTGATGACGTTAAAAATGTTCCGGTGTGCGGTAGTAACCGGACTAGTGGGGGCAGGGGCAGTGATTATATCCCCTCGCAATAGAAAATCGCTTCAAAAAGATAATCAGCAATACAAAAAGCACGTGCCATTAGAGAGGCGATTAGATAAAGCGGCTCACATGCCTGTTCGTGGAACATCGCGGCGATGTGCCCATTGTAGTAGTAAGGCCAAACCTCATCGCTCAAGGTGGGGATGCACTATCTGCAAAGTGGCCCTTTGTGCCAGTCTTACCAAAAACTGTTTTGCCGCCTACCATGGCACTGAAGTGTGAAACACCTTAGGCCTGCATGATAATTACTAGATAGTAGATACTAGAACTAAAAACTTAATTCAACTCTACTTGAACTTTACTGAAGTAAAACAAACTTTGAATCTTGTTTATTAATCACAATACCTGTATCATTCAAGAATTAACATTAAGTAGCTTAGGTACTGTTGAGCCCTAGTGGTTTCATGTAAGTACCACCCGTTTTTTGCATAGAATTGTGCCTAAAAAAATTTTTTTTTCTTTGTAAATTGTTTCAATATGTCTAAAATAAATAAAAAATCTTATGAAACAAAAAAAATCTGCTGTCTCAAAATTTGGGCCTCAAAGGGTTAACAAGCTATATTTAATGAAATCCGGGCCAGGAGCAGAGTCTTTTGTGGAATTAAGGCGTAATCTTATCTCACCTGCCGTAATAGGGCGGGATATGTCACCATCCTCAGTAGTTGTTGTCTGCAAATTTGGTATTATATTTGGTGGTGGCGTCCATTTGTAGTTAGGGTTACTGAATGCATTTGTGAAGTACTCTTCCACAATATGTTTATCTACTTTACAGAATGGTGAAGAACCTTGCACTATTTCTTCAATTGCTGTCTTTTTACTCACCCGGTATAGCTTCTGTAAGCGACTTGCCTCATTACCATGCTCTCGGGGTCCAACCCTCTGATTACCTTCTACTGGATCTTGCGCTGGCTGATTAGGAATT
>OX246737.1:67672439-67887439 GCA_945910005.1 Isoperla grammatica | reverse complement strand
CATACTTATTACTTAGTTAAAACACTTTTAACTGTATACAATTGACAAGCGCATGATCTTAGGCGTTTAGTTTTTTTTCCTATTTGTTTATCCCAGCGAAACTTATTATCTATCTCTAGACCTAAATATGGATGACTGTATACAGTCGATATTAACACATCACACGAACAATCCAAATCAATTTTACCAGCATTATGATGTTAACAATCAAAAGTGTGTGCGACAACTTGTACATTATTATTGCGATCAGAGTTTAACGGCTTGGAAATATGAACAATCTTTGTTTTTTCAAAATTTATAATGAGCCTTACGTCATGGTTCCGCCTAAGTAAATTAAGATAATCATCTTGGTAGTATTTTTATGCAATTTTTGAAGTTTTTATGTATAGCTACTAAAGCTGTGTCATCTGCATAACAGAAAGCAAAACATTTAACAATGTACCGAACCATAACGTCAACGTATTTTAAATATAATTCAGGTCCTAAAATAGATCCTTGCGGTACGCCCCTGCTACATGACTTACCTTCACTGTACACTTCCCCTATTCTTACAATTAGTTTTCTGTTCGATAAATAATTTTTAAACCAGTTCAGTAAAGTACCTCTTACCCCTATTATTTCCAATGCCTTTAATAGTTTATTATAATTTAGAGTGTCAGAAGCTTTTTTTTTAATCAATAAACATGCATAAAATGTGACAATTTTCGTCAAGTTTAGTATTAATTAAATCAGAAAAGGATGCTAATAGATCAACCGTTCTTTTGCCCTTTTGAAATCCATATTAGTTTTATTGATTATTTCAAATTTTGTCATGTAATTTATTAAGCAATCCGCCACATATCTTTCTAATATTTTTTCAATGCTAGACATGATGGCAATTGGTCTGTAATTAACATACTTTAAATGGTACCCTTTTATGAAGATAGGTCTAACAACAGAAGATTTTAAAGTGTCTGGTATGATTCCCTCTTTCAAAGATAAATTTATGAAGAGAACAATTACTGGACTGATTTCATCAACTATATTTTGCAAATCTTTAACTCTAATAGGGAACACGCGTATGAAAATTTTAATCGATTTTTAAATACCTTGTCTCTTATTTTATAATTGTGTGCTTTTGAATTTTGAAAAACGGATCAGTCTTTACCTCAAAATAATTGGTTTAGTAACGATAAATAAAAGGGCGCGAAAAACGAGCCGCCGCCATGTAGAGTGGATTTGACGTCATGGTTTTGTTCTTTGTACGCTCACCGCCTCAGCGATTGGTCTGTTACGCCACATCTACAGAATCATTGTGTCACAGCCACATGTACGCGTTTCAGATCCCCGAGTTTAAAAAATTTCTTTTTTACTTAGGACTTGCATAAATATACTTTTTGTATCTGATACTATTAAACTAAGTGTTTGGTTTAACAAAAAAATTGTACGCGTGTTGCCTATTCCGTCAATATCTGCCTGTTTATTCTTATTTATGCTTAGTGAACGTTACTACGGTCGTTACTACGTACTACGTACGTTACTACGTTACGTCGTACTACGGTACTACGGTCTTAGTGAACGTTACTACGGTCGCAGTGACGGGAGGCACGTATATCGACTGTCATTGTTGTTCGTATGCGTCATCTCTCATATCATTACCTGCACAGGTGATGTCGCAATCGTGAATAGTATTTTCAATTTCATTTACAAAGGTGTTTGCAAATTTGTTCGCAACATTTGGAATAGTATCATGTTTACCAAGGTATTTATTTATAACTTCCTCAACTGTATCTTTCCGCTTCCTACCCACTAATTCATTTATATTTTGCCAAGTTGTTTTAATGCATTCTTTACTCCGTTCTATTAAATTTACAAAGTAATGACGTTTGCCGCTGACTTGTTAATTCTATTTATAATTTCTCCGATATTCTTTTTTATGAACACTGAACTGTGGACATGATTTCCATCTTTGTGAAGCGCAATCTCTTGCCTTTACTAGGTCTAAACATTCTTTCATCATCCACTTTTTATTCACTCTTTTTTTAATTTTGGTCTCTTTAAAATTAGATGCCCTATCATTAGCTATTTTAAAATTGTTCTGGATTGCTTCGCATAAGGGATTACACTTTTTAGGTCATAATAAATTCCCCCATTGCATACTTTTCAACACTTCCAATAATTTTGCTTCACTAAAACATTTATTAAAGACAGGTTCATCTTTATTATTAATATGAGTAATGTCAACGCCTGTTGATGCCACTATCAGTGGTCGCTAGAGATCGCTAATCTTAGTTGTATATACCGCTGTTTTGATATCTAAGTCGAGGCTTATTATTATTATTATTATTATTATTATTACTATTATTATTATTATTATTATTATTATTATTATTATTATTATTATTATTATTATTATTATTATTATTATTATTATTATTATTATTATTATTATTATTATTATTATTATTATTATTATTATTATTATTATTATTATTATTATTATTATTATTATTATTATTATTATTTTATTATTGCAATACATACAAACTCGGTCAAAACCGGCGTAAACATGTTGTACGGACATAAATGTCAAGTATTTCCATGTGTTTACCTTAGTAAAATCTACTTAGAACTAATTAAATATATCATTGTCCATATTATTTTCCCATAACAAACTGTGGATGCTACGTACGGTCGTGGCCGATTTGTACTCATCCCAGCATTCGCTCTTCGTATGGTGGAAACCAAGAAAACCACCATCAGGATGGAGAACTTCTTGAAGTCTTCATTCTTCTTAGTTCAAAAATGTTCGCACTATCCTACACGTGTTCAAAAGTTTTTCTTTTTGCATCTCGATGTATATGTTCGGTTGGAGACCAATTAGTTTAATACTGCCATGGAGTTTACGCGGAACAATACCATTTGCTGATATAATTAACGGTTATTATTATTTTTATTATTATTATTATTGTTATTATTATTATTATTATTATTATTATTATTATTATTATTATTATTGTTATTATTATTATTATTATTATTATTATTATTATTATTATTATTATTATTATTATTATTATTATTATTATTATTATTATTATTATTATTATTATTATATTTATTATTATTATTATTATTATTATTATTATTATTATTATTATTATTATTATTATTATTATTATTATTATTTTATTGTTGCAATACATACAAACTCGGTCAAAACCGGCATAAACATGTTGTACGGACATAAATGTCAAGTATTTCCATGTGTTTACCGTATTAAAATCTACTTAGAAGTTAGAACTAATTAAATATATCATTGTCCATATTATTTTTCCGAACCAAACTGTGGATGCTATGTACGGTCGTGGCAGATTTGTACTCATCCCAGCATTCGCTCTTCGTACGGTGGAAAACCACGAAAACCACCATCAGGATGGAGAACTTCTTGAAGTCTTCATTCTTCTTAGTTCAAAAATTTTCGCACTATCCTACATGTGTTCAAAATTATTGCTTTTTGCATCTCGATGTATATGTTTGGTTGGAGACCAATTAGATTAATTATTATTATTATTGTTATTATTATTATTATGATTATGATTATTATTATTATTATTATTATTATTATTATTATTATTATTATTATTATTATTATTATTATTATTATTATTATTATTATTATTATTATTATTATTATTATTAATTATTTGCCAACGCACTCGACAGCTGCTGGGTATATCACGTCAGTTGAAAAAGATCCATCGCACAAGGTTGAGGTCGTCGTTAAGAGAAACGAAATCTATTTGGGGAGTGTGGGTTAAGTATGGCAATTCTCGTTACTTGTTTAGGGTTAGTATTTCTCAAACATGATCATTTTTCATGAATCAAAGATTTTCCAAGATGAGATTAACCAAATAGTTTGTATCTGCTCTAGTCATACCATTCTTAAAACAGGCGGTTATCACATTATTTTTTGCCAGCATAAGTTTACCATGGTCGAGTAGGCGCGTTGCTCTTGTAAACCGTGGCTCCTGCGTTCCAGGCTCGAATCCTGCCTTGAGTATAGATACCATGTGGCGTACTAAAGTGAGCTAATAGGGCCGCTTCGTCTGTACTACGTGACATGAGGGTTGCAGTCGCACCGTTATGCTACGTGATGCTATAGCGAGCGTGATGTGATATCAACACACAGGAATGTGTCATATTCGAGGCCAAGTCCGTTTCCATCAGAAGAACAATTCCTTCTGGATGTCTACATCCTGTAGGTGGTATAGGCAATATTTGCAGCCATTCCACCGCAAGGAGAGCGAGTATGCAAAGCATCCATTACCTGGCATGATAATCTACTACCCAAACACTTGATGATGACGGCCCTTCCTTGATGCATATCCATCAATCACTTTCGGAAATAAACGAGTACACTTTCCTTCACAACCATAATATAAAAAATACCGATAGTTGAAAAGATGACTGCATTATCGGTCGATAACATCAAACCCTAATAAATTTACAAATATGAAACAATCTTTTACAGATTCCGTGATACTACGTTGCCTAGTCGAGCGTATAACGATATAGCAACATTCCTAGGACACATCTGATGTGAACTGTTGAGAGCAATTGAATATGATACCCGATGCCAGTATTGTGGCGGTATCTTTGAGTATTTCAGTACTACAAAGGCCAAAGAATTACAAAAATTTTTTTTCTTCAAAAAAACGAACCAATCGATAATATTTATTTTCACTGTCAATGACCAGAATTTTATTGGCTATTGGTTATCGTGTGCGATCCCTAATTACAATAGTTATTGTCATTCGAACCACTTAGACTAGAAGAATGCGCCAAATACAGATAATTGTAATACTGCTTCAAGGAGCCGAGAGCGCAGTCAATACAGGACCATCTCGAATTGTAGCTGTCCTTACCTCGAATCATCAGTTCGTTCCTCGACAAGGAAGGATCTTATCAGGATTATATCAACTCTTCCTACGATGATGAAGTTTGGGTTTTACGTCTCATAGTTTGGCACGATACTGATCGAGATGATAAATGATATTTGGACCATTTTGACTTTATGTCTGATATTTTGGTAACGGTGTTCACTGAAATAGTGGTTTATGAAGACAATGACTTATATTTGGGCTTTATGTATGATACTTTGAGAGCGATACTAATCGAGACAATGTGTGACCACTTACTGTAGATATCTGATTGATATATTCATCAGGCTATTTTTTCTACTCACATCCATGAGTAACAGACAAAATGTCAATCAACTGTGGGTCTCAGCCAGTGTTGTATTATTGGTAAGGTAAACAATAAATGTGGTAATGTATCCAGTAATGAGGTATAGTAGGGGCAAATGCATAGTCGTTCCTCAGACTCCCTCAACCACCAATCACAGAGCAGTCCGCATGGCAATGCTGCTCTGTGATTGGTCGTTGGGCGACTCTGAGGAAACGCTGAGTTGAGGAGCACAAGAGAAACGACCTGACACATTTCTACGACACATTGATTACAGAAGTGTTCATTGAATTTCTATATTTGTATTTATTTGTATATTGTATCAAGTGGGCTTACTTTAAACCACCGTAGCAACGTAATTATAATTGGTACAATATCTTCCACTCAAATCGTCGGACAATACATTTGATATATTTTTGTTTAGTTCGTTAACCTTTACCACACAAATAAAATATCAGTAGGCATTACAGAGTCGGTGTAACGTTACTGCTGGAGACGGGCTAACAGCCTCTTTGTTGTAACAGCCGCCAAGATGTTTCTGTAGTCTGGCATTATATCAGTAGGCATTACAGAGTCGGTGTGACGTTACTGCTGGAGACGGGCTAACAGCCTCTTGGTTGTAACAGCCGCCAAGATGTTTCTGTAGCCTGGCATTATATCAGTAGGCATTACAGAGTCGGTGTGACGTTACTGCTGGAGACGGGCTAACAGCCTCTTTGTTGTAACAGCCGCCAAGATGTTTCTGTAGCCTGGCATTATATCAGTAGGCATTACAGAGTCGGTGTGACGTTACTGCTGGAGACGGGCTAACAGCCTCTTTGTTGTAACAGCCGCCAAGATGTTTCTGTAGCCTGGCATTATATCAGTAGGCATTACAGAGTCGGTGTGACGTTACTGCTGGAGACGGGCTAACAGCCTCTTTGTTGTAACAGCCGCCAAGATGTTTCTGTAGTCTGGCATTATATCAGTAGGCATTACAGAGTCGGTGTGACGTTACTGCTGGAGACGGGCTAACAGCCTCTTTGTTGTAACAGCCGCCAAGATGTTTCTGTAGTCTGGCATTATATCAGTAGGCATTACAGAGTCGGTGTGACGTTACTGCTGGAGACGGGCTAACAGCCTCTTTGTTGTAACAGCCGCCAAGATGTTTCTGTAGTCTGGCATTATATCAGTAGGCATTACAGAGTCGGTGTAACGTTACTGCTGGAGACGGGCTAACAGCCTCTTTGTTGTAACAGCCGCCAAGATGTTTCTGTAGTCTGGCATTATATCAGTAGGCATTACAGAGTCGGTGTGACGTTACTGCTGGAGACGGGCCAACAGCCTCTTTGTTGTAACAGCCGCCAAGATGTTTCTGTAGTCTGGCATTATATCAGTAGGCATTACAGAGTCGGTGAGACGTTACTGCTGGAGACGGGCTAACAGCCTCTTTGTTGCAACAGCCGCCAAGATGTTTCTGTAGCCTGGCATTATATCAGTAGGCATTACAGAGTCGGTGTGACGTTACTGTTGGAGACGGGCTAACAGCCTCTTTGTTGTAACAGCCGCCAAGATGTTTCTGTAGTCTGGCATTATATCAGTAGGCATTACAGAGTCGGTGTGACGTTACTGCTGGAGACGGGCTAACAGCCTCTTTGTTGTAACAGCCGCCAAGATGTTTCTGTAGTCTGGCATTATATCAGTAGGCATTACAGAGTCGGTGTGACGTTACTGCTGGAGACGGGCTAACAGCCTCTTTGTTGTAACAGCCGCCAAGACGTGTCTGTAGTCTGGCATTATATCAGTAGGCGTTACAGAGTCGGTGTGGCGTTACTGCTGGAGACGGGCTAACAGCCTCTATGTTGTAACAGCCGCCAAGACGTGTCTGTAGTCTGGCATTATATCAGTAGGCATTACAGAGTCGGTGTGACGTTACTGCTGGAGACGGGCTAACAGCCTCTTTGTTGTAACAGCCGCCAAGATGTTTCTGTAGTCTGGCATTATATCAGTAGGCGTTACAGAGTCGGTGTGACGTTACTGCTGGAGACGGGCTAACAGCCTCTTTGTTGTAACAGCCGCCAAGACGTGTCTGTAGTCTGGCATTATATCAGTAGGCGTTACAGAGTCGGTGTGACGTTACTGCTGGAGACGGGCTAACAGCCTCTTTGTTGTAACAGCCGCCAAGATGTTTCTGTAGTCTGGCATTATATCAGTAGGCATTACAGAGTCGGTGTGACGTTACTGCTGGAGACGGGTAACAGCCTCTTTGTTGTAACAGCCGCCAAGACGTGTCTGTAGTCTGGCATTATATCAGTAGGCGTTACAGAGTCGGTGTGACGTTACTGCTGGAGACGGGCTAACAGCCTCTTTGTTGTAACAGCCGCCAAGATGTTTCTGTAGTCTGGCTCTGCTGTGTAGTGGACACCATGCAGCTTTACCCAACGTGTCCTTTTTGCCTTTTATGTGGCATTTTAGGACTCTGATAATATACCTTTTTTTCATAGGTATATTTTCACGTACCAGCCTAAGAAGCACCCTGCCACCCTGCCAATCACTAACCTCAAAGGGAGACGATGGTATTGTGGAGATCATAAATGTCAATCATCCCCATCAGTCAGCAAAGCACTCGCCTTCTCTTAGCCGGTACCGACAGCTGTGAAGAATGTCGCCTCGACTCGACTACGGACGGGTATCGCTCCCTGTACATAGAGGAAGGTCCCCTTTTTGTAACTGTGTCCACCCAATTGACTGCCACTTGTGATTTTATACAAGATTGACATTTACAACTGTCAACAAAGGAGGCGATGGCTAAGTCTCCCTTTGTGTGTAGTGATTGGCAGGGTGCTTCTTAGGTTGGCACGCAGAGGTAGGAAGGAAGCCTTGTGGGCTATCTTATAGGCCTCAATCCCAACACTAGTCGCTTTATGACTGAGGAAAACTTGGTACTCAAACCTTCACTCAGCATTGCCGGGGACCAGAATTGAAAGGGCGACCTCCCTAATGCGAGTCCACGGAGTTAGTGAGAGGCCTATAGGTGTGAAGGTGGGAACGCTCTGACACGCGCCGGTCGGTTGTCAATCAGAGCTGTGGGTTGTGGACTTGTGGATGGTAGCAACCTTGGAGAGACAGGTAGAGCCCGGCTACTCCGAACAGTCGTAAGGCAAGGTTGGTGTTTGGTTTTTTCTCTCTCTACGTAATAAAGAATCACCTCACCTTTAAAATAATTATAGATCGGGCTCAGCCTTGGACAATGGAAACTCAATAGGTGCATTCATTTATTCGTATAAAAAATAGAGCAAAACCGGTCATCCGCATGACTAGGATCCGACGAGACATCGGCTCTCTATACGTTGGGATGGGATATGGATGAGAAATGAAGAATCATTCCACAGCTAGAATATCATTTATTTTTAAATTGATTTTCTGTAATCTTGAAATCACACTTCTGATAACGCTGTAAAGCCAGATGGGATGAGTGTTGTTACCAGCGAACGTTGTTACGTTTGACGCAGTCGCAGTGATACAAAGTGAGCTCGGTCGTGTGTTTTTGTTTTTGTTTTTTGTTTTTTGTTTTTTATATGGCTGGGGCATTGCATGAATAAATATTCAAAAATTAGAATAATTAAACGCTACTGGCGAGTAACAAAACTCGACTGCAACCATAATTAAAACACAATATGCATTGAACCTACAGGTTACACCGTTACAAACTCATGCCAAAATGCAGAAAAGAAAAATGTATGACCTCCGCTACATTGTCCGTAATGTTCGACGACCTCGTTGATAATCTGAAACCACAAATGTGTCTCCAAATAAAACATAAATATAAAACATACCCTTTCATGGATTGTCACAATGTTGAGATCACATTTTCCTTCGCAAAGTGTCGAGGGAAATCGAGGGTAAATTGTTGCTACATGGTAAGTATGTATCCTACATAAATCATTATCTTGATTTTATAATAGATCTTCATACATATTTTTTACCTACATAGTGTATTAAATAAATAAAATAGTACACTCTATCAGTATTGATAACTATTCTCAAAAATTCACACAATTGAGTACGTTAGTGAAGGCTTCAGTAACTAGAAACTTTACATACGAAAGGTAGTGGTAGTCGACGGTAAGCCGTTATAGTCTCATAGATCTCTGTATTACAGGTTCGAATCCCGACTTGGACATTCATGTCATGTGGCATTTTGTCATTTGCATATTATATCAGCCACTCATTGGTTTGATAAGCTTCGTTGACACAATCTAACGCGTAAAGCACAAACTATCATCATGTGAGTAGAAAATCCTAAATTCCACCTAAGTTAATCACTATCAATTATCACTATCAGCGGCTAGTGTGTATATATATATATATATATATATATATATATATATATATACAGGAAGAGAGAGAGATTGATTGATTGATTGATTGATTGATTGATTGATTGATTGATTGATTGATTGATTGATTGATTGATTGATTGATTGATTGATTGATTGATTGATTGATTGATTGATTGATTGATTGATTGATTGATTGATTGATTGATTGATTAATTGGTTGATTGATTGATTGATGGATTGATTGATTGATTGAGGTCTTTTATTAAAAGGCGGGATTAAGGCTAGCGAAACCTTATCTTCCATATATGATACAATACAGGTGATACAATACAGTTGTAAGTACATATAATAGAGACATAGTGTGAATATTTCAAAGAAATAAACATAAAAAAGAAATAATTATGATGGTAACAGACGCATGGAAATTCTCATCTTAATTAGAGAGAGAGAGAGAGAGAGAGAGAGAGAGAGAGAGAGAGAGAGAGAGAGAGAGAGAGAGAGAGATTGATTGATTGATTGACTAAGGTATTTTTATTTATGGCGGGATTAAGGCCAGTGAGGCCTTATCTTCCATCAAACCATGCTATAGTTATAAAAATACAAGGAACAAAATTCATAATGAAGAATACAAAAGGTGAATACAAAATACAAAATACATAATACAAAATACACAATACAAAATACAAGATGTAATTAAAAAAAAAAAAAAAAGAGAGAGAGAGAGAGAGAGAGGGAGAGAGAGAGAGAGAGAGAGAGAGAGAGAGAGAGAGAGAGAGAGAGAGAGAAATGTATCGAAGTGCTGACTTGAAATCGCGAAGAGGTGGCGCGGAATATATGAATAGCTGAGGTCTAGGGCGAGGCTCCAATCGGTGGCAGCTATTTAGCTGCAATCGAATGTTCTAGGGAGCTGTATTAGTTTCAATGACCTAGAACGCGTTTTCAAGCAAATGTTTATCATAAAATAAAGTTGAAATATAAATCCAATGCTGCATTTATAAATATAAATCATCGTTTTTTTTTTAAACTTAATTTTGTTTTTAAAAAAAATGTGCCGGCACTAAACGTTCCGGCTCGTTCCTCTATAAAAATAGCACTTTCAACAACGCAACGTTGTTTTGCACAGCACGCCTGTCACGGCTCGTCAAACATGCGTTTGGAGACACTGAATCAATTCGATGATGATGGTGATGATTCTTGTCGCTTTACGTTTTACGTCTCTATTGTTGCAATAATGCTATTCGAGAGGATGAGCGGTGATACATGAAGATGAAGGACAATATTACAAAAACTTGCCTTATACAGGATTCAAACCCACGTTCCTTCCCTAGGACCTGCGCCCCAAACGTCTGAGCCACCGCAGGCGGCCTCATACAGTCGAGATGAACGCCTTCCACTCTTACGTCGCTTCATCCGTCCGACCTCCAAGAACAAGAAATGCTACTATGACTTAATTGTAGTGTGGGCAAAAATTTAAAACCCCGAAAATAATAATCCTGCATGAGTAGTGAGTAAACCACGTAGGAGCGCAACAGGAAATGCCAATTGACTCTGCGAGATACATCATATGGTCGCGTCACGCGTTGGAGGATGAGCGATTTATATACGAGCCGTGCCTGCATGCACGTAAAACAAAATAGACATATAAATAAGTTCGTCTGCATTTATTGGCAGACTAACATGATAATTAGAATTGAGATACACTCACAACCGATGAAGTCAATAACCGAGTCAACGCAACAGAAAATTAATGGAATACTGGGTCTAATAATTACAATTATTATTCCGGTTGTTTTAAGGCAAACATATAATACATATGTAAAATATACCATGCGTCTAGGCTCAAGACCGACACTTATCTGCATTTATGGTAAATTAATCATATTTTCATTTATATTACTGCATAAATATTGTTTCCGTATTTTAATTGAACTACTGTGTTTTAATAACTCCGTTATATTGGCATTATACTACCACTGATTGCAGTGGTTTTACTATTATATTGTACGGTTACAGCGATAAGAAATCAATCTACTAGAGAGAGAAGTTTGAAGTCAATAATTTGAATTTATAAATTTATCCGTTGTATGGCTCGAATATCAAAGATTTACAGAGTCAGAAGCAGTGAAATAAGGAAAAAGGTAAGAATTGAGAGTCTGATGTTTAAAATGGGAAGAGACAGATTAGCTTGGTTTGGCCACGTACAAAGAATGAATGAAAAAGCATACCAAGACAGGCATTCCAGAAAACTTGTAGGAAGAGAATAGTAGGAAGACCAGCGGACAGATGGCAGGACCAAATAATACAAGATGTGGAAGCAAGAGGAGAAAAATGGACGGCGGTAGTGTTGGAAAGATGGTGGGAGGACAGAGATAGGCGGAGAGAACTGGCAGGAAGAAAGGAGGGTGAAGAGAACAATCATGGATAATAATAAGGTCCTCGTTTGTAAATCAGTTTTTATAACTGAATAGGATAGACATGAAATAAATAAATAAATAAATAAATTGGTTATCTGTGGAACAATGAATGAATGAGAACACTGAAGAAGGAGATGCGCCAAGATTGGCGGACTGGGTGCAGATTCTGTGTGTCCAAGTATTTGCTGGCAAACACCCCCTTACATGACAGTGTTGGAACAAGGTTTACAGATATATTGGTTGTGATAGTTAGGTATAATTGTCACAACAAACGTGTTCATCTTCTCTTCAGACCTATTTATTTCCCTGAAATGTTTCTTTCGCATAAAAAGGTAGGCCTAGTTTATTAATAAAATAGATATTGAAGGTGGTTTATGCAAATACGTCTTACAAGACAACGATCAACTATGACCGATACCATGACGCTTATCCTGACGGTATATCAACCATGACCGATACCATGACGCTAATCCTGACGGTATATCAACCATGAGCGATACCATGACGCTTATCCTGACGGTATATCAACCATGACCGATACCATGACGCTAATCCTGACGGTATATCAACCATGACCGATACTATGACGCTTATCCTAACGGTATATCAACCATGACCGATACCATGACGCTAATCCTGACAGTAAATCAACCATGACCAATACTATGACGCTAATCCTGACGGTATATCAACCATGACCGATACTATGACGCTTATCCTGACGGTATATCAACAATGACCGATACCATGACGCTAATCCTGACGGTATATCAACCATGACCGATACTATGACGCTAATCCTGACGGTATATCAACCATGACCGATACCATGACGCTAATCCTTGCATAAAGTTCTAAAGTTCTCCGTTATGAACAATGGACATTTCAGCCTGGACATTTATTATTGGACCAAATGTCGTGAACGATTTAACGCATGGACCATTATGATTGGACCCACTGTCCGCTAACCCTGACGGTATATCAACCATGACCGATACTATGACGTTTATCTTGACGGTATATCAACCATGACCTATATCATGACGCTAATCCTGACGGTATATCAACCATGACGTTTAATACTGACACTGTTTCATTAAAAAAATTTTCAATAGATTATCTCAAAAGTATGGTATATATTGTATAATGACAAACATGAAAAATAAGAGATTACTACTTTCGTGCTTTTACCACGAATCCAATGCACACAATATTACGTGATGTACAACATTATGCTTCTCTCACTCTCGCATCACAGTCAATACTATCACATCACGGACTTCTTCAAGTACATCTTCTTTGCCAGTGTTTCGCAAAGCTTAATTATGTTGGCGAGCTGTCAAATCAAACGATGATCCATCTTTTATTCACGTTCTTTCTTTTGCGAACAAAATCATCACAAAGTGCACGAAATAATATAAAACAGTCACACGAAAACAAGTATGAAGAACAGAGAAGGATTTTTTGTGTGAGCGAGAAATTGGATGCAGTGACTTATTTATTAAAAATCTCGCACACAAAAACACTCAATCGCTTCCGTGAATGTCAGTTCAATGGTGTTCATCTTCGAAATGTGTGAAAATGCAACAATTTTGTTTAACTATGTAGAAATATTAATGAACCAACATTTTTTGAATTTTTGTTTGTTAGATAATGCTATCAGAAACTTCACTTTTTTTTATAAGTGGATTTAAAATGTGTTACAACGATGTAAGTCTGGATTTAGTGATCAAAACAACAAACATAGTTTGGTGCGGTAAAGAGGTGATAGTCGTCTCGACCATACGACATAATATGAGTGAAATGCTTCGAGCATATATCAGTGAAATGTCTCGAGCATATATCCGTAAAATCTCTCGAGCATATATCAGTGAAATGTCTCAATCATATATCAGTGAAATGTGTCGAGCGTATTACATCAGTGAAATGCCTGTCCCATAGCTCAAAAGTAAATTAAAACTTTTTTGAGTTATGTAGAGGACGTAACTCATAACTCTATTTCGACGCTATACTCGACTATACCTATGCTAAAATTAATTATTGTAAATAATTCCTATATGTTGTATTATTGCACTTGGCTAGTGGACTAACGTGTAAATGGAGCTAGGGATACATACTGACTTTAAAGAATGTTGACCATAAAATGTGTGTATGCAAAATACAAAATCCTTACATTGAAAACAATACATAATCACCAATACTATTGTTTTTAGCATAGAGCTGTGTAAGTTAACCTTATTCACAATATAATTGTTGAGATTGCGTTGGAGTAATGCGTAAAATGGAAGGCTTAGATCACTCACAAGCCGTTCCTTCCAGTCTGGGCCGGGGGAGAATGGGCCCAGAATGACTGCCAGTCGTAAGAGGCGACGAAAGGGGACCCTGTTCCTTTCCCCCACTGTCTTTTATCTTTGTCCTACTGAAGATTTCGTCTCCCAGTTGGCCCTGCCCTCCCTTGCTCGACTCCACTTATGACGACGCCAGCGATGTGTAATGGATATGACTCGGAAACGTGACGTTTTTTATTATTGTTTTCATCTTTATCTTCATACTATTTCACCCAATCATCGTCTCGATTAGCCAAGTTGCAAAAATATAGGACGTAAAGCTCAAATATCAACATCATCAGAAGCCATTCCATAACACTGAAAACACAGACTATATCTTTCTGGCATCATACGAATTGTTCCAACAGTTCAGACACTGCGTGTTATTTCACCAGTAAACCAATTCGTATTTAGGCATCTGCTTAAATCACGAACAAGCATATTTAGCTAAGCATTGCTTCAGTACTTAGTTGCGTTATGAATAACGATGTAGCCTGGCTCAAATTCACACTACTATTCAATACAATTCAATGCTATTGTTATTTTTCTTTCCCATGAAAGGACAGGATGGCCAGTGTAGGTTTATGGGCATGCCCATACCCTCTTTAGCCTACAGGTACATACAATTACACAAAGCTAAAAGTTACAAAGTTAAATAGATGGAGAGGAAGTTATAGTGTGACATTGATCGGTAATGGATATTTGAATTTCGGTTATAGGACGAGGTATTATGTCTAGATCAAAATATTTTAGATGAAGGTGATGAATGCGGTTTGAGATATGGTTGTTGTCTAAAAGTTCGTTGATGTCTTCATTTTTGGTCCAGGGAGGGAGTCTTGCAATTCTTCGCAAAATTCGACGTTCTAGAGATGCGTAGAGGGACAGTAGTGGGCCAAGAAGGGGGGCTAGAACACCGCAAGCAAATTCGAAAACTGGACGGATGAACGCCAAGTACGTTCTGAGGAGTGCACCGCAATTGCAGCCACGTAATCGACCCCTGATGAGGATTAACAGGTTTAAAGGGATAGTCAGATGAAAAACTAAAACATCAGCAATTAGTCATTAGTCCATGAAATTCAGTTATGTGTAAAATACAATTGATATAGGTTACTTCAATGCAAGAAAAAAAATAGTGAACAATTAGCTATTCTACTAGATTCCCTTCGGCAGCCCTGCTGCATTTTTCTTCTAAAGCGTAGTGCAACTGTATCGGTTCTGAGGTCGCTGGCGCCTTCCCGATAGACAGAGGACTCATTGTGTTATACGAGACCAGCCGCGCTCCGCGAAACACTCGGCGACTGCGGACAGTACCGCTCAAAACAGATTGCAACTTTTCTACACATCATGTCACAAAAAAATTAATTGCATGGTATTTTGTAGAAGTACACGTTCGTACTAAGAAGCATGTTATCGGTAGAGAAACGATGCACATTAAACCTCGTGATCGATTTTTGATCGGTGCTCTATTTTAACGGTGGTTTTACTTTCTCAAGGCAACATTTTTTTTAGATGGGAATTACCATGAGAAAAGCTGCTCGGTGCTACTTGGTAGCAACAAACCAAAAAATCGCGTGTTCTTTAATTTTTTAACCGCCTGCTTTTAAGGTATGGTATCTTTTAGTCATGTTTTTTATATTTAAAGGTGGACTTCTACAAATGGTAGTTCCCTTTAATCTGGAGCGTACAGTATTGTCTTTTAACAGTGAGGCAACCAGCTGAAGATGTTACTGAATTTAAGACCCAGGTAGCGAACTTGATTTTGTGGGAAAACGTTTTCACCCCAAAATTGAAGTGTGATGGTACCTGACTGTTAACTAACTTTACGAGTTTGATGCCGATGAACGAAGAGAATAAGTTGAGTTTTGGTTGCATTTGGGCGAACTCTCCCAAATTTAGAAATCTGGCGTTGGAGACCTAGTTGAGCTGACCAGGCAGAGAATGCAGCATACCAGTGAGCAGTGTCATCCGCAAACTGTGAGAGGAACAGTCGAGAAGATGATGGAGAAGGTAAATGGTAACAGAAGAGAATATAAAGGATCGGAGGAAGAGGAAAACCTTGCGGTACTCCCGCGTGATTCACACTACTCAATTTGATATATTGAAAAGCTGTTACATTATGCAACTTGAACTCTCCCGGTATGATCTCGGATGAAAGACGGACCATGGACGGACTGAGCTCCAGTAGTGCGTTAGCCAGCGTAGAAACAAGAAACGCAGTCTCGACAACGACTGGGAACAAAGTTGGGTGGGACCACCAGATAGTTATGTGAGAGGGGGCATGTTTAAAAGTTAGATACATAACTGGGGGTAACTGTTATTTTCCACCCTGTAACTTTTCATTCATTAATCATTATATTGTTTGCAGTTTGCTGCCATTTTGCTTTTGGTGGCCAAGATGCTGTTTATAGACCTATGTGTTTTATTTCCTTATCAACCAATTTACAATGTTAAAGTAGTTTAATTGAAATTCATGTTTATTTAACGCCACTTCTGTAAAATATGACTTACGCAAACAGTTTTGTGGCATGTTCATGACATCCTAAATTTAGATGTCTCACCCCTCCTATGATGTGCGCCCCAATAAGACACGGATCACATGAATGGCAAGACCTCAGTATATTTCTTGCTTATAGATGTGGATTCGGGCAAGCACAAGACTAACCTGGAAATGTGGTAATATTGGCCCCTTGGTGACTCCGCCGGTCGTAAGAGGTGACAATATGAGGTCATCGCTTCCCCTTTTCCCCGCAAAACTTCTTCACTTCTATGAATGCTTCTACTTCTCCCATTCCTCCAAACCCAAGGTCCTCCACCGTCTCTACACCCTGGATAGAATAGGCCCATAATAGCTCAGCCTGTTGTAAGAGGTGACGAAGATATGGGTAACTGTGGGGCCTACTATTGGTTCTGTACATTATTAAAAGATAAATAAATACGAACGTTTGTGATCCATGTTTGTGGGGGGCTCCCCCCCCTTCACCCCCAATTCTATCGAGCATGGAGCCGGTTTCCTGGCTAAAATTACCACCAGCCCCCATCCCCTCCCCTTCCCCGAAATATATTCCTGGCTACGCCACTGCACCATTGGGTTTGTAATATATTACAAACCCAATCAATGCCATGGATAAAGTAGAAGTTAGTTCTTATCGGCGCGAGCACGCGACCGACAGCCACGTGTCTGAATTGAACTTCATAAATTATATAAAAACATAACGATTATTGATCGTATTGTTAGAGCATGGGTTAGAGGTTCGTTTATTGATCATAAATTCATACCTGTTTCTTAGCATGTTCATTGTATTTCAAATCGTGCGTCCATAAAGGCATCGGTTGACGGTGCTCATGTTATGTATTAAACAAGTTGACGACCGACTGACGATGTAATACTCTCTCCTATAGAACTGTAAAATACAAAGTGTTTTAATCGCCCTCTCAGGCCTTGTCAAGAAATGTAACGAGCCTGGAGTGAACCTATGTCACGTGGAAATGTGCGCCTTATATTTTTAGACCTTATTTTTAATAGTTATTTAATTTGTTGCTGTAATTGTAAATCAGTGTATTATTTATTGGCATTGTATTATGTATTAATAGTAATTTTACGAGAAGACGAAGCGGATTCTTTCAGTTGGTTATGTTTATTCTTTGTCATGATTTTGATTTTCATAATTTGAATTTATATTACGTAGCAGAGCTACTAGTATTATTGTATTACCACCTACATTTCTTTTTATAATAATTGTTTTTAATTAGTATTATATTATCTCCATGTGCGTGTACTGTGCTTCTGTTTACCATTTAAGTTGTAAGTTGAGTAGTTGGAAGTTGCAATTCAAAAGCTATTATTACTGGAGGTTAGCACAGATTCCAAACATGGGTATCGATAATCGCACAACAGTTTACCGTTATCGATCGATAATATTGATTTTTTTTAACCGTACGTCGGATTTATGCAAAAAATCAAAATTCCATTGAAAAACGTGTTTGTCTTTAAATTTTTGCAAGAGAGATTTTTTATAGGCTTATTTTCAAGTTCTCAAAGTTAATCTGGTTGCAAAAGGCCTGAGACGCCCTATTCATTCGCAATGATTAATATCGATAACGTAAATATTTTCCAATGTCGAATATCAATATATAAAATAGATGTTTTTGCCCATCCCTAATTCTTACACATTGTGATTGGTGAGTATAACATAGCGACCTGTATATTTGGTGTCAACACCCGCTACCCCACGGACAAATAACCAACAATGATATCCAGTGTGAACTAATAAAATGAAAGTCAACAAATATTCTGCAATAGAAAACGAAACAGTTATCATCGATATGATGTTTACGAATTAATAGGTACCAAATAATCGGTGTCAAGATTAAACGTTTTGATAAATATGGGTGATTTGGTAAATCAGCGTTACTCACAAGATTCACAAGTCCCAAGTTTGTCCTGGTCCGAAATCTAAGACCTTCCTAACTTTGAAGTTCTTCTCAATCCAGACCAATACCTGAGAATAGATTTTTAAAGGACATTATTTGAATGTCCATTACGTCTTTGTTCCGACCAATAATTAGTAACTCCTTCATAAGACCTGGGACTGGTTTCACAGCAGGTCAATTGTTAGGCCGGTCTTAAAGTTACGACCAGAAAAAGATTTAAGACTTCTTGTGAATATGAGCCCAGGTTCGAATCCTAGCCGACAAGGATGTTGCGTTTCTTCCGTCTGTAGGCCAATATATTAGCCGAACATCCTGACGACAAGCATAGTTGCCAGAAAATGCGACTTAAAGCCTATAACGTTTACGCATGTTTGTGCCAATAACGGGTGTGCTTCTGAGCTGGGGCTTCGCCCCAGACCCCAGACTTCCCGCGCAGATACTGTTGATCGTAAGTTGAGCCCCCCCAAGGAAAGTCAAAACTCAGCGCCTATGTCTTCAGAAACGTTGGGTCTGTACCGAATCACAACGAAGACTACACTCGTGGGCTCATCGTTACAGTATGCAAGATGCGACCGGTACGGAATAGGGCGCTACTTTACGACCGGCTATACAACCGGCTAAAGGTGCTCTGGAATGAGGGCAATGAAGGTTGTACTAATCTACATCCAAAATTCCAAACTTTGTCTGAATGAGGAAATCGCCACATAAACACACATGAGATATTAGGTGGGCATTTCGCTCCAATATGTGTTATATCTTTACTTAGGCTTGGTTTTCGCTAGCGATGCTATAGCGATACGATCCCAATATGCTTCACTATGACAGACTTTTGTATCCTTCAATTTGTTTCATATAGACCGATTCACATTGAAGAATAATATATCGTATCACTATTGTAAACGAAGCCTTAGCGTTGGTGGCATGGGCTGTGTCGTCCGCTACGCCACTCCTCGATTAAATAGTGCCAATCATAGGCCTACAGCGTTTGCTCTCGTAGCACTGGGTGGCTGGGCTGGGATGTCCGCTATGCCACTGCTCTATTAAATAGTGCCAATACAGCGTTTGCTCTCGTAGCACTGGGTGGCAGGGCTGTGTCGTCCGCTACGCCACTGCTCTATTAAATAGTGCCAATCATACAGCGTTTGCTCTCGTAGCACTGGGTGGCAGGGCTGGGATGTCCGCTACGCCACTGCTCTATTAAATAGTGCCAATCATACAGCGTTTGCTCTCGTAGCACTGGGTGGCTGGGATGGGATGTCCGCTACGCCACTGCTCTATTAAATAGTGCCAATCATACAGCGTTTGCTCTCGTAGCACTGGGTGGCAGGGCTGGGATGTCCGCTACGCCACTGCTCTATGAAAAAGTGCCAATCATATAGCGTTTGCTCTCGTAGCACTGGGTGGCAGGGCTGGGATGTCCGCTACGCCACTGCTCTATTAAATAGTGCCAATCATACAGCGTTTGCTCTCGTAGCACTGGGTGGCAGGGCTGGGATGTCCGCTACGCCACTGCTCTATTAAATAGTGCCAATCATACAGCGTTTGCTCTCGTAGCACTGGGTGGCAGGGCTGGGATGTCCGCTACGCCACTGCTCTATTAAATAGTGCCAATCATACAGCGTTTGCTCTCGTAGCACTGGGTGGCAGGGCTGGGATGTCCGCTACGCCACTGCTCTATTAAATAGTGCCAATCATACAGCGTTTGCTCTCGTAGCACTGGGTGGCTGGGCTGGGATGTCCGCTACGTCACTCCTCTATTAAATAGTGCCTATCATACAGCGTTTGCTCTCGTAGCACTGGGTGGCAGGGCTGGGATGTCCGCTACGCCACTGCTCTATTAAATAGTGCCTATCATACAGCGTTTGCTCTCGTAGCACTGGGTGGCTGGGCTGGGATGTCCGCTACGCCACTGCTCTATTAAATAGTGCCTATCATACAGCGTTTGCTCTCGTAGCACTGGGTGGCAGGGCTGGGATGTCCGCTACGCCACTCCTCTATCAAATAGTGCCAATCCTACAGCGTTTGCTCTCGTAGCACTGGGTGGCTGGGCTGGGATGTCCGCTACGCCACTGCTCTATTAAATAGTGCCAATACAGCGTTTGCTCTCGTAGCACTGGGTGGCTGGGCTGGGATGTCCGCTACGTCACTCCTCTATTAAATAGTGCCTATCATACAGCGTTTGCTCTCGTAGCACTGGGTGGCTGGGCTGGGATGTCCGCTATGCCACTGCTCTATTAAATAGTGCCAATACAGCGTTTGCTCTCGTAGCACTGGGTGGCAGGGCTGGGATGTCCGCTATGCCACTGCTCTATTAAATAGTGCCAATACAGCGTTTGCTCTCGTAGCACTGGGTGGCTGGGCTGGGATGTCCGCTACGCCACTCCTCTATTAAATAGTGCCAATACAGCGTTTGCTCTCGTAGCACTGGGTGGCTGGGCTGGGATGTCCGCTACGCCACTGCTCTATTAAATAGTGCCAATACAGCGTTTGCTCTCGTAGCACTGGGTGGCAGGGCTGGGATGTCCGCTATGCCACTGCTCTATTAAATAGTGCCAATACAGCGTTTGCTCTCGTAGCACTGGGTGGCTGGGCTGGGATGTCCGCTACGCCACTCCTCTATTAAATAGTGCCAATCATACAGCGTTTGCTCTCGTAGCACTGGGTGGCTGGGCTGGGATGTCCGCTACGCCACTCCTCTATCAAATAGTGCCAATCCTACAGCGTTTGCTCTCGTAGCACTGGGTGGCTAGGCTGTGTCGTCCGCTACGCCACTCCTCTATTAAATAGTGCCAATACTGCGTTTGCTCTCGTAGCACTGGGTGGCTGGGCCTGGATGTCCCCTACGCCACTGCTCTATTAAATAGTGCCAATCATACAGCGTTTGCTCTCGTAGCACTGGGTGGCTGGGCTGGGATGTCCGCTACACCACTGCTCTAATAAATAGTGCCAATACAGCGTTTGCTCTCGTATCACTTATACGTGTAGTGTTTTATAAACTCATTGTCTAATAACTAACCCTCATCAAATGTATTTTCTACCAATCATCATTTAAAAATCATCTGGACATTTATTGGCTTGCATAACTCATTAAAAAGAATTATCAGTGAAAACATTCATTGTTTTTATGTTATAGGACGTGAGAAAAATGTCCAACCGGTTAACAAATCGTGTGCATAAATTTAACTTGTTTTCAATGGACGCGAGAAACGACACTAAAATTAATGTGACACTATTAAATAATATACGAATTCATAGTTAAAAGTTGTTAATGCGAGAGAGACAGGCGACGACTTTGTAAGTGTATGAAAGCGTCTAGTTCGAGATGATTAGACCTAGTGCAGCCTCACCTCACATCGTGTGTAGCGTCCTACAGATGTGACGCCTATTTTAAGAAGAGGGTGCGATTCTACAAACTAGACTAGAATAAACGCGCCAAAAATAACGAATTAGATCGTAGCGTGCGCGAGGCTATCTTATGCGCGAGGCTAGGCCCGTCTTATGTCACCACGCCGCTCTCATGGTACAACGCACACCGTTGTAAAACATTTCGAAGCAATTAGGTCCCACATTAATGAACTTTATAAGCCGTGTTAAGTTAATTTTTCATCATCTATTAAACAACGTACGCATTTATTCACAGTATAATTGTGTACAGTCGTAGGCAAGATTACTAGTATGTTATTTGAATGTAGATGTAATTGTACGGAATGGCTTTACACGTGTGTTTGTTGTGTGCTATTTATATACAGGTTGTCATCTGAACAACAAAAAGGAAAATTTCATCTGAAAGCGAATTACGCGGACTACTAGCGGACTATTCTCAATCACTGCTGCTACAATCTTCAGTTAGATCGCGTTGTACTATCGTAGGTGTGCTTCGTTTTAAGCAATGATTTATATGTTATTGGGAAATAGGCCTAAATATGAATGTAAAAAATGATTTTTTTTGGGTATTATCTCCCCACTATATGGGGTACAGAGACTATTTATGGAGCCTTCAACAAAACGTAAATCACGTTTTTTTTACAGTTGGTAGAGGTCACATACAAATAATTACATTTGATTTATTAACTAATTGATGTTTAAGACCATTATTATTGGGCTGTGCTACTGTGGGTATTCTGTAGGAGCAAATTCGCTTCCTAGCATACTCACAGCTTACTTTATCACAACATTAAAACAATTTGGTTTTATTTTTCACTCACTTGGCTACTATAACTACGCATTTATAGAATTAATATTTGCAAGGGGGTTGAGGGGGGGTATTATTATAAAACTTGCGATATGACACTTCGTGCACGGTAGGCGTTTTGTTACAAGAAAGTAAACAAGTAAATAACCTCGAAAAACAGAATAATGAGTTATAACTTATAATATAAGTTTGTATTCTGTATTCGAGTTTCTTTACGCCTGTTTAATGCTTAGTTGTACTAAATGACGATGTGAACGTCATGTTTTAATGACATGCATGTGCGTCGTGTTTATACCGCATGATCACTTCAACGTTATCCACGCACGCTGCAACCGCTTCATGGGACCGAATAATGCAGACCTTATACAGACCTAATGGATATTTACCACCAGACGTAAAGAAGGTTATGCAAAATGTTGTAAATTACGCCTAGCTCAATAACGAAGTGTGTGACCAGAATTTCAAACATTTTGATTATGCAAAAATTGAATTATGAAGTTGACAATAGTTATACTACAAAACTCAAGTACTGCGCTATACGTTGCTCTACTCCATCGCGAAATGGAGCTGTGTCCACTGGTCAGTCGAGCGGTACGTTGCCTTCAATGAGTTTTCAATGGCGACCTCGAACGGGGATTCCCCTCATCACGCGTACATGACGTGAGATGGCGTCGTCCCGCTGCATCACGGTCGTATTCGCCGCACACGCTGAATGATGGTTAACACAAGCTATTCACCTCGACTAACGCCCTAGATCGATTGTTAGATGATGTCTGAATGAACTGCATTGAGTGCATGCACACGTTTTGTGAATGCCATGTTCACCTGCACAACACTCGACGGTTGTAGATTCGTTTCATGTTTCACAGATTGGGAAAAGCAAAAGACATATTTCATAACCCGGAAATAACTTGTTATGAAATAATTCTTGTTTTTATAGTGTCATATTTCATCTTTTCTTATGCGTTTGTATAACACGAAGAATTGAAAACAGCCATTTAAAAAACAATAATGATCATTGAAATTTGAAATTGAACAACTTTCATGAGAACATAACATTTTCTTGGTATAACATTATTTTTATCTTTCTATAAAAGATGTTTAAAAAACAGGTTATACTTCAAAAGTCCTGTTCATCGCAGGGTTTGTGCACAGGATTATCATTGATTTCCTCTTTAGGATGAAAGAGTTTTTGCTTTGGTGAAAATTCGACATAAGTACGAAGAGTTTCATATTTAATTTACTTACACATTTTTTAGTTATCAGTAAGACACGTTGTTTTACCATTTTCAAATCCGTACAACATAGGTGCCTTTATACTGAAACTATGTAGAGTTTAAGAGTTGTGTCACCACTTGACATATACATATGTATAGTGAGTGTAGATGTATGTATTTCCCATGAAGCCTGTTAAAAGAAACGGAATAAGAAAAGCACACACGTCCCTAACGAGACACTCTACAAAGCAGCTTATAATGTTATTAGGGTACATGTTTTAGGCAAATTTCTAATTTACACGGATATGCTCGTGAAGAAATATTAATTTCCGTTTTCCATTAGTCCACAACGAGTTGGCAGTGATGCAAGAGAACGCTAACGCTTGGTGGGAAAACATTTGCGAATCAACATAGCATGCATAAGAATTCTCTATTTTAAGCATGTAGTAGTTATTTAGGTAGCCCATGCATGCATACCTACAGCCTACTTCCTCCTGATGATTTGGAAATGCCACTACTGAGTTCTGTAGTAGCACATAAAGAATGTAATAGGAAAATATTTATGTCCAAGGAAAACGTTCTTCTCAATCTTCACGTGTTTCGAATGTGTTTTGAGGGTTTTGCCAGGCAGCTCTCACAATATTCTAGATTGTGTAACCAATTCGAATATGTTTGTTGTTTAAGCGTCCAAGCAATCATTTTAATGTAGTTGATTTATTGTAAGGACGTTTTTTGAGTTCGCTAAACGAAACCGTAAAGTACTCTACACAATATAGTGTCCATGTAATTTACTATTTCCCATTTATTTAAAAAAAAGTTCAACAATAAACTATAATAAACTTTATGTTTGTTGTAATTGGACGCAACAAAAGAAACCACATTATTTATGTTCTGATGTCGAGTAGTCAAAACCAAAACCAAACCAAAACCAAAGTGGTAAAATAAGAATTGAACAAATATCAATCAATGTATATATATATGTATAAAGTCGGCCATCCACTTTGTGATTATTGTTTGTGTATATGTATTTGTGTGCATGTGTATGTATGTTTTATTTAGTATAAACTATATGCAATTTAACACCTGCAGCGTGCATATTTTGTAATTTAACAATTTCTCATGTTAGTATCACCGTTTTAACATTTTTGGAAAATACTATAATAATGTTAAATCCCGTTTATAAATGAATACTTACATTACCTTTTAATCAATTAGATGATATATTCAAAAAGTTATTCTCTGTGATTAAGATATATACGAATTGTACAATATTTAACACTAACAACATATCTATAAGGCTACGAAGTATACAATATAATGTTTCGGTAGATTGTTGATATTTCGAAACCTATTTAAAAATAATTAAGGTTGTTGTCCTCGCTTGGGATCGTTACAAATTCCTAGTTTGGACATACCTCACAGCCAGCAGCACTGGTCGGATAAATATATACTGTATTATGATGTGTAATTTTAAAATTGAAGTCGCAGATCGTGCCAGGAAACAAATCTCTCCACAAATCTTTGGAGCAGGTCCAAAGAACGCTGACGGAGTCCAACGTATCACGCTGCATTCTCCCGGCCTGATTTACAAGGCATCACAAATTTAATTCGTAAACTAATTTTTAAATTGATAATTTGGCTCAATTTGGATTACCCGGGTGGCATTTACAACGTGTTTGGGATTCTCGTCTTCGGCTCGATTTAACTCAGTCCTCGGAGGTATTTGTTTTTGGCCCGACCCGTGTAGACTCTCTTCGTCACACATGAATGAAACCTACTGCAGGAAGTGCGCGGGTGTGCCCCCCTCCCCCTCCGTTATCTGGCTGCATGGTGTCATCAGGCCAATTTGAATGCTCCTCACGCGATTATTTCCTACGAAAACATTTTTTCGAAGGAGACTTCCCCAACTGTCCAAGATTAAACGGGTTTTAATAGGGCTTATAAAACATCTGTGTTACTTTAACTAGTTACTAAAGTTACTAAATGCCACTTTTTTCTTTGCGGAGACTTGACTGTTTATAAGTAATGAGGTAACAGTATGGATATGTAAGTGTTATTAATTTATTGTTAGAAACTTTGTATGTTTGTTGACATGATCTTGACTTGGGCTATTTGAGGCAAGTTATAAGTGATGACGGATACAGATGTAGAAATTAGTGTCATATGCAGGATACAAAATATTTGCAGCATTGTTTCTTCCACGTATCGGATTTTAGCCTCAATACGAGCCTCTGCAGAAGGCAGATGTAGTCATGACAATGTTGTGTTTTAGTGTAACACTAGTCCATGCTTTCAAGAACTATGTGTAATAGTTTTCTAAATCAAAAATTAACATAAACAAGATATTGTTTACACTCTCATCCCCAGTCAGTTTACAAGTAATGATTTTAGAACTCATCAAATATGAAGCAATGTGTAACGAATGCAAGATGTCAAGTTTAAACTTTAAAACCTGGCATGTGTTAGAACTTTCATGTTGGCAGTCGTGATAGAACTGCAGGCATGTTGGCTGCACCAGATTTCCATGCTCCAATTTGTACTCGAGGTGTTTAAAATAAATCACGGGCATAAATACATAATTTCTAGTCGTTAATGTAGCATCTAATTTATCGAAACAATAATATTATTTTATTGAATATATCAATCTCGGTCAAAACCGGCGTCAAGATGTTACCTGTCTACATAAAGTTGCCCATTATTCTACTAAATAAAATACGATTGCGGGAGAAGGGATTATTTTATCACTGTCGTAGAAATACCTATGCGCTATGACATTTTGTTAGCTTTGATAATTTTTCGTTTGCGCTAGTGCTCATTTGTTTATTTTTTCCATTTTTCAGGAGAGAGGTTGAGGTGAATGTTTAAAACAAATTTGAACTACAATTCAATGCCTCATTGGTGAGATAAGACCTTGTACAGCAGCTTCCCGTACTGTTAACACTCTTTAAATCACTCGGGAGTTGTTTACTGCTTGTGTATGCTGAACCGTAAATTACACGGACACTAGAGGTTGAAATAGTTTATATATAGTGAAGAAGAAAATCCACAGAAGCTTAATTTTACATGTTACAACACAACTAATTTGCCAAAAAAAAAGTAAAAAATAAATAAATAAAAAAAAAACATTAAATCCAGACACTAAATGTTCTTGTATTTATTTTTATTTTGGGCTTCCCTCTTATCTTTCATTAATGTGAATTACTGTACCAAACGAAAAAGGATATTTTGTGAGACCATTTATACAATGATGTAGTTACTGTTAAACAACTCAATATAAATAATTGAAATAAATAAAACTAGATGACATTAATTTATTCACTAAGAAGCCAAATAATAAATGGACACTGACTGTTGCCAAACCAATGCCAGCATACAATTCACAACAGTCAACAGGTTACCGCTGACCGCTATATATTCCCATGACGTCATGAACATTGTTGTTTAATTCATTACTTACGTCACAAATAGCAATTAACGGCAGTTACCAACGTAACAACGTAATTTTTCTCTCCAATATTTGCAGTTATTTTGTAGCTTATCACTCATCTAGATACCATTGTTTTCATTGTTGTAACTGAACGTTGATAGTAGTAGCCAATACACAGCGGCCAGCTATAGATTGTGTAACTGGTTAGTGCTATGGGTTTATTCTTGCTAAACCAATGCAGAAGATCCAGAGAATTGATTCCTATATGGACTGTGGTTTTTAACTACTGGATTTGACTATAATCCATAAGTATTATACTGTAGTACGTGTAAACGGTGACTATGGAGCCGAAATAAATGAAATTATATATCCCACTAATTACCAATTTTTGTAACTGAGTAAGTACACAATAAATATAAATTTATTTTTTATTTATAATACCAACGTACAGAGTCATTTTTATAGACACACTGCCCACCAAGAGAGTATCTAACTTGATTGCAAAGTCATTTTTGTAGACACACAGCCTACCAAGAGAATGTTCAACTTGATCGCAACTCCATTTTGACTCGGTTTTTCAGAGTAATATTCACAAGAGTGACTAAATAGTTGGATTTGCTATCTGTGTCCACTAGGTAGCGCTGCTTATCTGTACGAGCATCAGTGTTATTCCCCTCGCACGCGAGATGGCTGAATCTGACATCCCC
The DNA here is from genome assembly GCA_945910005.1 of Isoperla grammatica. Taxonomy (NCBI): domain Eukaryota; kingdom Metazoa; phylum Arthropoda; class Insecta; order Plecoptera; family Perlodidae; genus Isoperla; species Isoperla grammatica. Next base: position 67,859,176 of record OX246737.1, on the reverse strand, counting down.
TCACCGACAGCTACACGCGATGACACGGACTCTTAATTAATTATTATAGTGTCGCTCGTTCATTAAAGGGTAGGGCATGTTACTATACCGGAATTCATGTTCACAACGCTGTATCTTGACTTTAATTGTGACATTTATGTTTACTTCATTTTTTATGAACATAAACTTTGTAACACAGAGATAACACGAGATTCCTGCTTGCGTGAAAATGTTATTGGCCCGTTTAATTAACCGTAAATTAATCATGACGTAGTTATAATTAGAAAAGTTTTCGTAGCGCTTTGAATGGTACTGATGTGGCTGATTATTCGTACGTCACACAAAGCAAATATCACGTCAGATGAGGAGGCTATTATCACGGCAGGTTCGCCCTGGGAGATGGGGGAGGGCGGTAAGTTCACAAAGAGCGCATTGCTTTAGCGGTGGACGGAGTTTTGTACAACCAGAAGGAAGATAATAAACATACTTTTAATTAGGGAATTCGATCTTACTTTCCAATCACTATTTTATTATTATTATAATAATATTAATAATAATAATAATAATAATAATAATAATAATAATAATAATAATAATAATAATAATAATAATAATAATAATAATAATAATAATAATAATAATAATAATAATAATAATAATAATAATAAAAACAACAATTTTTTTTTTTCTTTATTATAGGAACCCAGTTCATTTACATTCGATACAATCCCACAAAGCTACACACGTAGCTTGTCTGTGGGGATAACAAACAAAACTAAATAAAAGTTATCTAGACTCCAACACCTATTACAACACTAAAACATTTCTTAATACTAAATAATTATATTATAATATAATATAATACAAAATACAAAAACATTGAGCATTCTTCGAATCATATTAACATATTAACATAGAGCGATAGTATCACGTAACAAAAACATTTTTAATTCCCTTTTCACAGTACTTATACTATCCAAGTTCCTCAGGTCTTTGGGAAACTTATTAAAATTAAATGGCACACAATATTCCAATGCACGCTTGCCGTACTTATTGTCAAACTTAGGTATTTTAAAAAACTCGGCTTCTTTGGCACGAGTATACAAACTATGGTCTATTACGTTTTTAAACATATCCTGGTAGTACAACTTCAACACCAATTTATTTATATATAAATAATGCATTAACAGGAAGGACATCACACATTCTATATAACCCACTTATTGTAAAACATAAATCATTTGGTTTATTAGACGATATTAACCTAAGCATTCTGTTCTGCAGTAAAAGAATATGTTTTATATTTGAAAACGAAGCATTACCCCATGCTGTCAAGGCGTATGAAATGACGGACTCAGCAAGCGCAATATAAACCGTTCTTAAAAGAGTAAAAGGCAGTATAAACTTTAATTTGTACAGTTGATTCAAACACGACCTAAGCCTACTACATACTCGTGATATATGCACATACCAGCAAACGTTATGATCGATGTCCACTCCTAAATACGGATGGCTGTAAACTGAATCAATTTTAATTTTACTTTTTCACTTGCATTGGATGCTGCTAACATTTTGACAAACATTGCTATGTAAACAATCAAAGGAATGGGTAAAAATATTTATACTTTTATTGTGATTAATATTATAAGGGGACGAAACATGTACTATTTTTTTTTTAACTGAATTAATGATAAGTCCATCATCATGTGTCCACCTCAACAAGTTAATAAAATCCTCCTGCAAATAAAGCTCAGCCATTTTTATATTTTTATGAATTGCTACCAATGCCGTGTCATCGGCAAAGCAATGTAATAGATAACGTATTAGTACGTACTCTACTACCACATTCAATATTTATAATCCGATATTAATCCTTTCCTTTACTGTGATATAATTCACTAGCAGACTGCTTATATACGTGGGTTTTATGAGGTGTTGTGTGTATTCAAATTGTTATATTATTGAAATCCATGTGACAATGATTGAAAGTATGAAATATTATAAAAAGTGATAGTAGAAACCACAAATATTGTTATTATTTCTATGTTACTATTATTATTATTACAATACAGTATACATTATCATATCATTTCCAACATTTAATAAAAGTAAAAAAATGTTTGAATTGTTCTTATTTTAATTTATTCCATTGATTATACTCGAACATGTGCATTGATTCTCATTTTCTAGAATAAAATGCAATAAGTGAAAATGAATTTCAAGAAGCTGAGTGAGTGAGTTGAGAGTCACCATCCAATAGCGGTGGTTTAAGCCTGTATTACACGGTCAAACTTTTTCATCCAACTCCTTGAATTCAAGAACAAAAGCGCATCAATAAATAATTCCTTTTGTTGTATTTGACTACATACTGACTGTTTTTGATGCGCTTTTGTTCTTGAATTCAAGGAGTTGGATGAAAAAGTTTGACCGTGTAATACAGGCTTTACAATGAGATGCGAGCTAAAGACCAATCTGTCCATCGAACATCATCCCACTAAGCTCCTTGTATCTCACTCGCTATAATAATATAATAGGTGTTGACATGTCGATGTTAATATAATCTCGATATAAATTTCATTTAGCCCTGTTCGTACTCTGCAGGCATATTGTGTAATAAATCACTCACTCGGAGTGGGTCTTGCTCTTCGCCCGTAGCAGCGCGATAAGTCTTTAATAGAGGTACGTCGGTTGGGCTTAATATATGGCAGCTTGACCAGTACATGATAATGGAATAATCCGTGAAGTGGTCTGCACATCAATTCACAGCCTGCTTGTCATTACTCACCGCTAGTATACAGTTCGGTCAGTACATAAGCATGTGCAAGAGTTAGAAACGTATCAAGATTGATATATTTATTCTATTCGACTGTTGGAATAATGGAAATTATTCATTTCTATCATACGCATACATAAAGACGTTGTATTGCAAGAGGAAAGACGAAAGGGAGAGAACATGCATTCAACTGGCTTGTATTTGCAGAGAAACAAAAATACAAAACAAATAGTAAAACTGTCTTGTGGGATTTCACGCCTTTGAGGAGTGGGGCTGAAGGGGGCCGGCAAGGGGGGGGGGAAGCTGAATAAGTACAACTGTGTGGTGGTGAGGAATTAAGTCGACCGCCTTTTTAAGATTGGATGTATGCATTCACAACGCTCAAAACGTCGTCAATTCTTCATAACTATTTTATTTTTAATCACATACCGAAGAAGTTTGGTTTTGGGGAGGAGATTATTTACGAAATACATTTTCGTAAATACATCTTGTAGTTTATAGAATTGTAGGCACTAACAGTAACATGCGAATCCAATAACACTAACCCGCGCAATAACCCGCGCTTTCAACGCAACGTTGAACGATGTAAAGTAGTTTGTAGATGTGGTTTAGTAACAACTAAAACTGGTTGTTATTTTCATTATTATTTATGGAATCAATACTAAATGGTAAGCAATATAACCACCATCCGTAAAGTTTTTAACACTGCAGTTTTTAGGTTGTACAAACCCAAAGCTAATTGTTCTCAACAACAGCTCAACAAAACTTGTTCAACCAATATTGTACACGCGTTAGGCCTACTTTGCGCATTTAAAACCATAGAACTACCTTTTCCGATAAATAAGTAAGAATGAGATTTGGATTAGGCTGTATTATTATGTTATATTTTTCGTTTAGTATTAGATTTCGAAAAGTTTTCTTTACAATAGAGATTACTTGCAATACTTGTTTCGAGGTGTTCTGTATCTGCGTCATTTCATGATCTGATGTTATCGACATCGTCTCGACTAGCCTCGTTACTCTCAGCTGATGAATAATCTTGCACTTTCAGTCACGAGGCGACGTGTTGATGTTGTTCTCTCATGACTGTAACCACAACAGTCACACTCACACTGGTCTGTGTTGTAACGTTGTAAGACGTGACTGATTCGCTAATAAAATATACTTCATACATTTCCAATTCAAATCAGAAACTGATTTATAATGCGTGGCGATCAAGTGGCGAAGTAACAATCCCAATCTAGGGGGCTCAGCGGTAACACGCGATAATCTAATTCGGGAGGTCACGGATGCGATTCCTGACACCGGTAATCCTGACTAAAGGTTTTCCTAGAGGGTTTTAAAAATCGAATAGTGGGACTACCGCCCACAGACAACAGTCCTCAAAAAATCCTTGCAGCAGCATTCCCTCTACGTAGTGGATAGGAAGAACAGCAATTAATAATAGTAATAACAATAACAATAATAATAATAATAATAATAATAATAATAATAATAATAATACTAGTAATAATAATAATAATAATAATAATAATAATAATAATAATAATAATAATAATAATAATAAAAATAATAATAATAATATATTAAAACATAATTTAGAACAGAGTTTTTAATGTATATCTGGGACAGTACTATTTTGCTGCAAATTTACCACCAGTAATGTCTAAAAATGTTATGCAACCATATTCTGAAATGTGTCATGAAGTTATAATAGTAGATATACACATTTCACATAACTTAGGCACAGGTATACTGTTGATTTCAATTTACAACTTCCACCTCACATTATAAAATTAATCTTTGCTTTTCCTTTAGCAACATATAGCAACATATTTTGCAACCTAAACCACGCAAAGCAGTGTAGATAAGTACTACTATACCATTGAAAAAATAAGATATGCCAGGGCAATTCAATTGGGATATCAATAATAGTATTTTGATGGTGTCCGTTATAACTTTTATTTTAGCCTGTTCTAATGGTAATTAATAAGTGTCAATGCAACACGTGTTTTGCATAAACGAACAATGCAGTAACAATTTATTGCATTGTTTACTTTACATTTTTTACTATTGCATTGTTATGCACGTAGACGTACACAACCAAGGTAAATTCATAAAATTACGACAGAATTATATTAATCATTCATTGCGTTTCTCTTTTGTCTCGCTATGTGTGTACTCGTTTAAAGTTGTGATAATTTTTTATTCTCTGTTTGCCTATAAACCACAATCACATATTCAAGCGAATATATAATTTGTTTTAATTCAGTTGTAAAAACAAATATAATATATTTTACAGGAAGTAATGTGTTTATAGCTTCAAATCGAAATAAATAAACAAGGTTTTATAGTAACAAATATGTATAGGTGATTTGATGTACAACAAAAGTTACAGTATTTGAAATTTTAAAACGAATTGTTTATCTAACCTTTTTCTATACGTTTCTTTTTTCAAAAACGGATGTACTAGTCAATAGATTACCAATAAAATACAAATTGCAAATAGTTAGTTTTGAAGCGAATCAACGGCATCATATAATAATCCCAATATTGAAAATATCTTATTTATAACACATATTGCATTGAAACGTTTTCAACAATACAAGGTATATAATGCCTCACAACTAGCCTATTATTAGAGTATAATAAAGGTACCTAAAACGTAATGTAAACCGTAACATAATATTGTGCGTGTCTTTACATTATAAAGTTAAACATTATCGCCTTATATTAGTCTACATGACAATCGTACATGGCTCACAATAAGTTATAAATACAAGTATTACACTGATGTAGATTTAAATCTGCTGATTGTCGTATTCAACTCATGTAATGTATATTGTATAAGAAGGCGTAAGAGATATTTTAATTTGAAACGTCAGAACATAAATGATACCTAAGCGCGTAGGTGTCATGACTAATTCACAATATGTAGCAGCTACCTATATAGCTAGAGAGATACGAGATTAACTGCAACACACGGTGGTTACGCCTCCTGCTAGAGTACTACGTCATAACAACATTGTTAACAGCCCAAGAATACACTCATTATATAGGTCAATTTATGTTTAAACTAACTAAAAACTATTTAGCCTCTGGTCAGATAAATATCGTTGTTCTTTTTGTGGGTAACATTAATTTACATGGTATTGTCACATTAGTATTGTTCAGTTGAAATGTGCGCGATATAAAATGGCAACCTTGTCCTAACCGGTGGTGTTGCTCAATTATAACATTGGGTGATGTGATTGTGGGTAAGGTCAGCGTGTAATACAGGATATAAGGTGACCCTTCCCAACTCTGACTGGGGACAATGTAGCTTTATATACGTTACGTGGCCGATCATACTGGAACGACTGTTGAATGAGAAAGAAATACAAAATTATATTGAAATGAATTTAATGTTTTTTTTAGACAACCATCAACGTAATTTGGGGTTACCAAAGAAACCTTGTATATTGTCAGGGGGTTTTATGTATATCATAGGCCATTTTTCGAGGCTACATGAAATATGGACAATTACAAAAACGATCTATGTGGTGAATGTAGAACCTTCACCCACTACTACTATAATCAGTAAAATCATAAATGCAAATCCATTTGTACAACAAACAATATCTTACAACGTTTATACACAATCCAATCCACACTCTCTGTGATAGCCATCGATATAGTGTTTTAATTAGTGATAATAATAAACTCGTACAAATTATACGTGATATGATAAACAAATTTGTTTGGTATGAAACGAAATATTATAATGCTGATATTTCAAATGTTACATTTTGGCCTACCTGACTGTCCAGAATCAGATAGATACGAACTTACTAGGCCACACAATGTTTTTAATAGATTTGAAAAGCTGATTGAAAAATAAAAATGTGTTCCGCGTTAACAATTAATTTGTTGGCGGTATTTAATGTTTCACAACGCTATATTATCTTCTAAATAATGTATTTTACTTTTTATGATCAAACTGAATAGGAACGGAAATGATGAAAAACTGGGGACGGCTGTAGTGACTTATTTACATGTAAAGTAGATTTAAAATTGATATCACATCATGTCTATAAATCTGTTTGATAGCTCAACCTGTGCAGTGTGCATTAATAAAATAAACGCAATGCTTCGTAGTGATTGTACTAAAAGCAGTAAAACAAATTATTTAATTACAACTGTTACCTTCAGGGCATTAAGATAACATTCATGAATCTAGGATACGAACTATTAACAACACATCCGATATTACACACCAACACAACAGTAGTTGTTATATTGTTTATCCTAAAAGCAGGTAAAGCAGTTTACTTACAGACCTACAAAACAAAAAAAGTTTAAACGTAAATAAAATTATAAATATTTTATAAACTATTCGAAAAATTGTGAAAAAAGATGCGTTTTCAACTTTGAACGTTAGATTTGGATTTTCTGGTTTGGGCGTGACTGACATATTACATTACTAACATGCCATGTTTGATTTGATTCGAGTGATGTTGACGTGACTAGCATACTCCTAATCAAAATATAATAATGAATTGTGATTTATATTTAACGTACATATTAAATGTTTTGGTAATATATGCTCTTGGGCCCAAGTGCTTACATATTGGCATTGATCTTACAAAGACGTATAACGAAAATAATGTGTCAACTAACGTCACATTATAGTGATGATAGGTGTATTTGTTTTCCTTTTCACATGTGTTTAAATCTGTTTTATATAAATACATTTTTTCTTTTTACAAAGTATTATATAATTTAAAACGTATATAAATATTTTAATTCCTAGAAACACAGATTGTTCTTCAATCGTTTATGGCCAATATTCTCTTCCTGTAGTAGTTGGTTTTGTTATTGTGTTCTCTCGATTACTACTTTATTAAGTCCGGTTCTATGCTATTGTAGTATTCATTGTAAATGGTTTCGTTTTATTTACCGTCATCCGTTGATGACAGAGACAACCGGCTATATATACATTTTATTATTCATTCATACAAAGAACGATTGACATAGGGGAAATTAGTCAACGTTTCCCACTCATCTTTGGTGTATCCACGTGAGCCCTTGGGTGCCCATGCACTAACCCTTGTAAGCTAGGATAACTCATTTACACTAAGTAAGGCACTCATTGTCCTGTACTTATCCGGACACGTTTTCATGCGCTACCTGCCGCGGGCAGGGCTGCGACCAGATAATATCGCTGTAATAATTGTACTGGTTTCCCTGTCATCACATCACATCAGCCACGTGATGGTGGTTGCAGCGCCGTACAGTGACAGAGCTAGTCACTTACACACGTGTCGCGTCGTACGACAAGCAGAGCTACTGTCATCACATCACATCAGCCACGTGATGGCGGTTGCAGCGCCGTACAGTGACAGAGCTAGTCACTTACACACGTGTCGCGTCGTACGACAAGCAGAGCTACTGTCATCACATCACATCAGCCACGTGATGGTGGTTGCAGCGCGCCGTACAGTGACAGAGCTAGTCACTTAGCTGCATCGGTAGGACACACGTGTCGCGTCGTACGACAAGCAGAGCTACTGTCATCACATCACATCAGCCACGTGATGGTGGTTGCAGCGCCGTACAGTGACAGAGCTAGTCACTTACACACCTGTCGCGTCGTACGACAAGCAGAGCTACTGTCATCACGTCACATCAGCCACGTGAAGGTAGTTGCAGCGTGCCGTACAGTGACAGAGCTAGTCACTTAGCTGCATCGGTAGGACACACGTGTCGCGTCGTACGACAAGCAGAGCTACGGTCATCACATCACATCAGGCACGTGATGGTGGTTGCAGCGCGCCGTACAGTGACAGAGCTAGTCACTTACACACGTGTCGCGTCGTACGACAAGCAGAGCTACTGTCATCACATCACATCAGGCACGTGATGGTGGTTGCAGCGCGCCGTAAAGTGACAGAGCTAGTCACTTACACACGTGTCGCGTCGTACGACAAGCAGAGCTACTGTCATCACATCACATCAGCCACGTGATGGTGGTTGCAGCGCGCCGTAAAGTGACAGAGCTAGTCACTTACACACGTGTCGCGTCGTACGACAAGCAGAGCTACTGTCATCACATCACATCAGCCACGTGATGGTGGTTGCAGCGCCGTACAGTGACAGAGCTAGTCACTTAGCTGCATCGGTAGGACACACGTGTCGCGTCGTACGACAAGCAGAGCTACTGTCATCACATCACATCAGGCACGTGATGGTTGTTGCAGCGCGCCGTACAGTGACAGAGCTAGTCACTTAGCTGCATCGGTAGGACACACGTGTCGCGTCGTACGACAAGCAGAGCTACTGTCATCACATCACATCAGGCACGTGATGGTTGTTGCAGCGCGCCGTACAGTGACAGAGCTAGTCACTTAGCTGCATCGGTAGGACACACGTGTCGCGTCGTACGACAAGCAGAGCTACTGTCATCACATCACATCAGGCACGTGATGGTTGTTGCAGCGCGCCGTACAGTGGCAGAGCTAGTCACTTACACACGTGTCGCGTCGTACGACAAGCAGAGCTACTGTCATCACATCACATCAGGCACGTGATGGTTGTTGCAGCGCGCCGTACAGTGGCAGAGCTTGTCACTTACACACGTGTCGCGTCGTACGACAAGCAGAGCTACTGTCATCACATCACATCAGGCACGTGATGGTGGTTGCAGCGCGCCGTACAGTGACAGAGCTAGTCACTTACACACGTGTCGCGTCGTACGACAAGCAGAGCTACTGTCATCACATCACATCAGCCACGTGATGGTGGTTGCAGCGCGCCGTAAAGTGACAGAGCTTGTCACTTACACACGTGTCGCGTCGTACGACAAGCAGAGCTACTGTCATCACATCACATCAGGCACGTGATGGTGGTTAGTTAACAGAACCGAATCACGAAAACAAAAATAATAAAGACGTTTTATGTTATGGACTCACCAAACTCCTTTTTCCTGAGGAAATTTCCTTATGAACTTTGAACCCAAGTCAAAAGCGTTTAAACGGCCAATTAAGTTGGACCACTTGGTTATACCAAGAGACCACTCAGGTCAACAGTGTTTACAGCCAATCGCCATTTTGCGTGCGCGGAAAGATAATGTTTTAGTACCACGACAGGTAATGATCATTCCCTCAGGTTTAGCCTTCTGTTCCCTACACGCCACTCTGTTGCTGTGACGGACACGCCGAGCAACTGTGACGTCACGACAGGTAATGATCATTCCCTCAGGTTTAGCCTACTGTTCCCTACACGCCACTCTGTTGCTGTGACGGACACGCCGAGCAACTGTGACGTCACGACAGGTAATGATCATTCCCTCAGGTTTAGCCTACTGTTCCCTACACGCCACTCTGTTGCTGTGACGGACACGCCGAGCAACTGTGACGTCACGACAGGTAATGATCATTCCCTCAGGTTTAGCCTTCTGTTCCCTACACGCCACTCTGTTGCTGTGACGGACACGCCGAGCAACTGTGACGTCACGACAGGTAATGATCATTCCCTCAGGTTTAGCCTACTGTTCCCTACACGCCACTCTGTTGCTGTGACGGACACGCCGAGCAACTGTGACGTCACGACAGGTAATGATCATTCCCTCAGGTTTAGCCTACTGTTCCCTACACGCCACTCTGTTGCTGTGACGGACACGCCGAGCAACTGTGACGTCACGACAGGTAATGATCATTCCCTCAGGTTTAGCCTTCTGTTCCCTACACGCCACTCTGTTGCTGTGACGGACACGCCGAGCAACTGTGACGTCACGACAGGTAATGATCATTCCCTCAGGTTTAGCCTACTGTTCCCTACACGCCACTCTGTTGCTGTGACGGACACGCCGAGCAACTGTGACGTCACGACAGGTAATGATCATTCCCTCAGGTTTAGCCTACTGTTCCCTACACGCCACTCTGTTGCTGTGACGGACACGCCGAGCAACTCTGACGTCACGGTAGAGGCGTCAATCCTGACCTGTTCCCAGAATCTCTATACATTGTACTCTACTAGGAAAATGCTCTGTGTGACGCGTTGATAAGCAAGCGTGTCTATATCTACGAACTTTTTGGCGAAGAGTCCTCAGAGCTTATAAAAACAACAATTAACAACAATACAAGAATGCGCCTTGCAAGCATTTTTCTAATTTCCATAGCTATTATACTTCCCGACATTGTTTAATGCAGTGCAATGTGCGTTGCTAAGAATTTTCGCTGTCATTTCGTATAGTGTTTTCGACGCGGTCCGCCACCGTTACTAACACTTATTGACAGCAATAGAAATGTAATTTCTGCCTCTAAACTTCGGCCGAGGCAAAGCTGAGAACGCCGCAGGGCATTTGTTTCACTGCATGTATAATAACTTAAAAAGTTGTTTGTACTCCCCGAGTGCGACCGCAGATTCCTTGAATTTGTTGGGTACGAACTGTCAAAAAGGAATCGAATGTAACCGTTTGTTTGTTGTGTGGACGCCTACTATTTGACAAAATGTTGTGTTTCCAAGAAATGTTCGCATGGTTGAACTTCTGTTATGGCTTCCGGTAATGAATTCGGGGATTTCGTCTCATGTTTCTGCTAGCCAGGTAGTGGGGGTGTACATGGGGGTGAAAATATACTTCCACTATACTGTCGGCCTGCCTCAAAATAAATAATACACATATGTTATAAATGTTGACAATATTGTTTGAAACAGGTTGTACTCTTATTAGCCTATTCCTTCAAATGTCTACGTCACAAATTGCATGCACACCACACAACAATGACGTCATCTCCATAACTCAGTGCGTGACCAGTGGCTATTCACGTGACGTCACGAACTTCGTAATGCACTTAGAATACCATGGAAATTTCCAGGCAACTGTTTTATTTTGAAAGCTGACAAGCTAATAAAACATTTATAAAAAACCAAAACATACCAGGCAAAAATGTGGGGTCTCTCTATAGTCCTTTGCATAACGCTCGAAAAAGGCATGGCCGGTATAAAAATTGGGTCAAAGGATGACATATATCAAATGAAAGCTTGAGATGAGCACTTTTCAAAAAACCATGATTTATCTCTGGCAAATCCAGCGTTCTATATCAAAACCAGGGCCAAAGGTCAACATTGTAATTTTCTTTAATAATTTTTAATTAAATAATGCAAAATGATTGTAAATTAGAATGTTCATTTTCAGTAAGCTAAATGCATGTTACTTAAAAAAAAATTAAGGTACCCACTTAACCTTTTTTGACCTTGATTGGGGTCTATTTCTTCAAAATGGGTAATTTGTAAATTTTCCGTCGATCTATTAGCCAATATTCATCTTATCAACGTACTTACTCACAAATAGGTGAAAATGAATAGTTCTTGTTGTAATTACATTGATTGTACGGTATTAATTCAAAATGGCGGTCAAAGGTCAATAAGCAAGTATCTTCAAACTAGGTCTAGTAACTAAAATATGACTTGCGGGTACTCTAAAGACGTAGAATTGCAATTGCAATTATAATAACGAATAATAATATTAAATAGTAATTGTCAGAGAATGTAATTGTCATATTACTTAAAAACCGTTTAAGTTTACTACTGAAATCTATTAAATGTCCTCAGCAATCAGGGTATTCTTGAATTGGTGTGCTGTAATTGACAACTTACATTTTCACTCAATGCATTTCCACTCTGTGGTAGTGTAGTCACTTCCAGTAGATCACAACCTCACCTCATTGATATCCTCTTAGAAACAAACACATTTTATGCATAGAAGGTGTAATTTAAAGTACTTGCCCTCTACACAAAAAAGATTAATTTTCACATAAGGCGTTTCGACTTTGTGGGACTCCAGGTAAATCACTACCAACCTCATAGGAATCCTTTTAAATACGAAAAAATTTCATGTTAGGCAAATAAGATGGACCCATTAAATACGGGTAGATAAATTAATTAATTTAGTATTAAATATGGCTTGGTACGTTAATTGATATAATTAGGTAGGTTTAAACAGTACGTTGAGAACAGCTAAAGCTAACCACAGGTTAGACATCTATATCGCCGCTTCTAACAGCAACCAAGCGTTACTGTGGTTTCTGGTCATAATCGTTGTGAGTGAACTATTTTGACAAGGAACAGTGTACATTCCAATTACTAGGTCTTATAAACGTTTTACCTGTTCTACTATGTTTCCGTTTTAATTTTTTAGAGTGAACTGTTGCTCATTTTTGCTGTGCATTGTACTTTATTGAAATGGTCCTTAATGACGAAACGCGTTGTAGATGTAGGGCTCTAGTTGTTATATCTGCATTACTGTATTGTCATGTACTCACTGTCGTCTACCGTAAAGTAACGTACCAATCGGTATGTATCTATGTCAACGGCATTCTTCCACAAACAAGCAAATACAAAGACCTGTTCAGAAGTGTATAAACACAATCATAATACCCTTGGCTGATATAAGAAATCCATGCAAGATATAAAGTCAAAGTAAAAACGTTTTGGTAATCTAATCACTTCTAACTACAATCTAAAAACATACTCAAAAAATAATTATTCATTTTTGTCAACATAATGTTTTTTCAGTTTTGAGTAATGCAATGATCTCTGAGATAAAAAAAAAAAAACATAAACTGTTGCAGATCATAAAATAAAGTTTATTTTAAATCTATATACTAACTGAAATTATTTTAATATAAATTACAATAGTTTTTGTTGTGATTATAATATACTTTCAACTACTAGAAATAAAGCTTAATCAAAATATGCTCCTGTGAGTGATATAAAGTAGTGTCTTTTTTATCTATATCAGTGGTTCCCAACGTTGGTGCTGCGAAATTTTCCTTGTTTCTGAACATTTTGCTTACAAAACAAAATTATAATTATTAGTATCATAACAGTACAAACGAAAACATATAGTCTTAGCTTCGGAATTTTCACTGAAACATATTACATCGAGGATGCAACGTTTTGTACTGCTGATTAACACTGCACTTACCCTCCACCTCACTCAACCCTGAATAACAGTTCAGAAAGAATTAAGAAAACAGAATGAACTTTCTGCTGCAGTTTTCAACGTCATGTGAATTAGGGGTTTCAGCGTTAACGAACAGTAAATCCAAGAATAGAAAATAGAAAGACATATCAGTTGAAGAGGAAATGAGAATATCTTTGTCCACTATCCGACCATAAATCAAAGACATTTGCAAAAAAGCGTCAAAGCTAGATTTCCCACTGAGCTAATCATGAATGTTATATCCAAATATAAGTAAATGGTTTTACAATAATTAAATAATTTTATTAAATTTACAAGGTGTTGATTTAATACAATGTTTATATATTGTAAAAAGTATTGGTTTTTAGCGTGGACTTTACTGTTGTGGAAGGGGGGTGGAGGGAGCCACGTGTCTACTAAATGTAGGCTTGAGGTGCCTTGAATTGAAAAAGGTTGGTAATCACCGATCTATGTGGAGTAAAGAGACCGTTGATGTTACTCAACACTCGTTTCTAACGTCATGTTCTTTTTCATAATAGTGTGTAGAATAGTCAGCTTATTTTAATAATAAACCATTTTCATAAAGTGTAGTAATGGTAGTAGGGTGTTTATTTCGAGCGTTCGGCACTAGTCATTTTACTACTAAAAACATGTGGCCAAACTTACACTTGTAGCGCCTAAACTAGTAATAGGATTTGTCTTATTTTTTATATCCGGGTAGGCAAAGGGTATATCGACTAAGACCACTGATAAAATGTGTTATTTTATTGAAGAAAAATAATTTAAAAAATAATGAAATATGTACATTTGTATGTTTGTATGTAGAATCGATGTGCACATTTTATTTATTTGTGCGAGTTTGACAAGAGCTAGCAGAGCCATTATCAGTGATCTTAGTAGATAATTTTGTCCACTTAAGCGTTGTTATTTTTATTGGTATGTGCTTAGAACGATAATACAGTTATGAGTGTAAGTATACGTGCTTGCATCCAAGGCCAATACCGGGATTTTTCCGTTATTTCCTTCACCGAGTTCAGCGTTTTGCCACAGATAGCTGCACGGTCGTTCGCTCCCATGGAACAAAAGACGATGTCTGGCCGACACCAAAGTCCACACCAAGTCCACTAATCTATTAGCGATCTGGTGGACCTTGGCCGACACCGGCGAGCGCCAGCTACCATGTCTGAGAGGGCCTCTCAAGGGTTACGGGTCACAAAGGATGCCATGAATAGAGATGATTACTTAGTAAACTTTCTAAAAATGATCAATATTTTTACGAAGTTTCATATGAAAACATCGTTGATCGCAATATCTCTCCGAGACATAAACAAAACTCTTTGAATTTTGGCTGTAGTTTAAAATCAAGTGTGCGAGTGTTCCTACTATATTCATTATCCGATTTATGATGAACAAAACCTGGGACAAAATTCCACTCAGGATTTACGATGGTTGGAATCAAATCCGCGACCTCCCGAATTAGAGTCTCGCGCTCTACCCCTGAGCTATCTCTATTGGTGACAGTCTTCGTGAAAACGTTCAGTCAACATTTCCAGTGTTGGGAGTTGAATCCGTAACTTCCCGACTGTCACTATTCTTCTCTGAGTTTTGATCTACCTGTACTAATGTGAATTTATAATGTAACTAGCAAACATGCGTTGCAATGCCACTGAAAGAAATAAAGTGGTTATGTTTTAATTCTGTTTCTTGAAGTGCTTTTTGACACACAATGTATTTTTCCGTCTGGTGGTACACAAAGGGGGCGGGGGGGGGGGGGGGGGCGGGGGCGGTTGTTATCATTCAGAAACCTTCGCGGGCGTGCGCCAACAACTCACCAAAGTTTCATCGCAATCGGATGAATGGTGTAGTAATGTATAAAGGACATACACACACACAGACATACATACACACACACATACATTCGTTTTTATACATAATAACAATATAAAAATATATATGTAGAAGCTAAGTACATAGAACTCTGTACTTATTTTCTGTCACGCACTAAGTTACAAGCACTATTTCCAGCAGGGGTTATTACACGATAGGCATTATGTAAAAAAAACTAGTAGCTTTATTTTCGTAAAAAACCTGTCCAGGGACAAAATATCAATACTCAGATAACTAAACTTAGCATTGGGTGTAGGGATAGTTGGGAGGGAATTTCATAAGTTTTTTTTCAAGCGAGCGAAGCGAGCGTCTCCAATAGACTCTTATAGCACTTCGTTCTGTTTTTTTTTCCGTTAATTTTATGTCTGTCGATAGCGGCTGAACGGAAAGTTCGATCAACTTGAAGCCTCAATGTGGATTGAAGCTGTATAGTTTTGAGGCAAAATCGTTCGAAAAGTTACAAGTTACACCATAGTTACTGCAAAATATTTTTCTGAAACTAAATGGCGGCAAAATGTGAGATAGCCATATTTTTCTAAAGCTTATTCCGGTCACAAATATGTTTACTTTATGGCGATCTGATAAATATTGGCAAAGTTACACAAAAGTTACTCGAAAATATATTTTTGAAACACAGTGACATCAAAATGTGAGGTGGCTATCTTATAGTAAATTTTTGTCCGGTCACGAATATACTAATTTAAAAGCGATCTGATACGTATTTGAGGCAGAAATTACATTTCTATTGCTGTCAATAACTGTTAGTAACGGTTGCGGACCGTGTTGAAAACATGACGATGAAAATTCTTAGCAACGCACATTGCACTGCATCCAACAATGTCTGGAAGTATAATAGCTATGGAAATTAGAAAAAATTTTGCAATGCGCATTCTTGAATTGTTGTTAATTGTTGTTTGTATTAGCATTGAAAACTTTTCGCCAGAAAGTTCGTAGATATTGACGCGCTCGCTTATCAACGCTTCAAACAGAGCGTTTTCCTAGTTGTAAACAATCTCAGTATTTGTCGTTTGAATGAGGAAATCACTTTTAGTCAAGATTGCCGGTGATTGGTATCGAACCTGATAGCTAACGAATTCCAAGTCGATCATGTAACGTGATAGGGAGTATTCACGTGCCATCGCAACGGCCCATATTTGAGGCTAAAATGTGTGTTTACCTTTGGCTTACCTATAAGCACCACGAAGTATCCACCGAAGTTTATACGTTCATACTGCAGAAAGTACAGTACTTATTACGTACCCCATAAATAGAACTTTTCTCGTATAGAATCCCACAATAAGTTCCTCTATTGCATGTTTTATATTTTATTTATATATTATTTTGGTCTCACACGATCAATAATATGTAAACTGAAATTATTTGAGGGTAAACACCGAAGATATAATTTGGCGTTATAGACCTAGGGGTGGGGGGGGGGGTATGCTAGAAACTGTTTGAATAGTGAAACCTGCTCTGTGTAGTCACGACAGAATTATTGACTTCCTCAGTTCCGTATCGCAATTATCCAATTTTAAGATTGTCAAGCTATTGTTTGGGATGGCGAATGGGTCACTGATTCCAAGAATGTGTCGCCTAGAAGAGGCGGTAAGGTATGCAGCGAAATACCTCTGATATCTTGACGGGTTTACTGTGTGACTGTTCTGGCGCATATTATATTGTGTTCTGTTTTGTGCTTTGTGGTAATGTACTGTTCAACCACGTAAAGCTACGGCTATTTATAAATATTGCCTACATGGTTGGCCTAGTTACTGTGCGGGCGTATTGTATTTAGTATATTCGGTTATCTGTACAATAACTTTCTGCTCAGCCCCGAACCATGCTACTACGGCTGTAAGTTTATGCACAGTATTGTACGACGAGTATTTAGGACTGTGTCTTGTTCCCTTGTGTTGGACTAATAGTGACGCGCTAGCTACAAGTTCACAAATGTTATGTGAAATAAATTTGTATTTTGTGAATTGTGGGCATGATGGACCCCAGCTACGGCCCTTATTCAACACTTGGCACCGGCCTCAAAATAAACATCAAATTGTGTATTTTATTTGACTCTTCTTGTGCTCATTCGGTTAGTCCTCAACAAGCTCACTTTATATTTTCTGCTATTTATAGCTTTTGGTAGAAAACCCAGCATATAATAGGCTTGTGGTAAAACAAAATAAATTTTCTGATATCATATAATTATGCAATGAATTGGGTAAACAAAAATGATATCTATTATAAATAGGGAATGCTCGTAACACGCTTGCATTTCTTGCGATGCCGAAATATTTTTTTTACGGAAATCCACGTATTCACCATCAAATTCCAAATTATATGTAGCAAAGAAACAATTTGAGTAATGTCTTAGTATTGCTTAGTATCCGTTTAGTTTACACTCGTTGTTTCACTTTTATAATTAATCATGTTCCCCAGTATTGCTTTTACTATATATTAACATTACCCCCCACTATACCCCAACCCACCACTACTAGATTGTATACTATTTTTAATTTTACACTTGGACTGATACCTAAAACATACGGATCTACGTATATTTCGGCCTCACGAGAACCCGCGTCCGTATTATGAAATACATTTACATGAAGTTTTATGATTGTATTTGTGCGTGGTAAATGAAATAGCGAACATATAAAGCGACATACATAACAGCAGAGTGATTTGGGTTCGTTCCCATTTGGTTCAATTTGGTAATTTAATCGCTATCACCGGGCACAATAACCACATTATCTGGCACATTACTATAGCATAATATAACATTATAAAACAACACATTATTACAAGCATGTGGAACACTATTGCCTACTTTACTCGAGAATGATTTTTATATTGACATTTATTTCTGTGGCGAAGGTTGAAGAACTACAAAACTGTTATTTTGAGGCTTTCCTTAGAAATGATAATTATGATGTTTGCCAGTGAAGGGAGACGGGTGTCGCGAAGCAGGTAGATTTTGTGTGGATGGACGTTGGACCGCCGTAGTCGGAGGGGGGAGGGTAACAGCAGCCATAAAAGGTCGATAACAGCAGCCGCTAGAATAAGAATTTAGTTTCAACATTGACCGCAAAATCTGACAACGCTCTCCTCTGCCGAACGCTCTTAAAATCATACACAAACGTACAAATACACGCCGTGCAATGCATAAAAATGCATTAAACATAGAACTTAGAATTGAATCATTACAAATTAAATATAATATAGATTGAAATTAAAAACATAAGCATATAAACAATGTTTACAATACTAGCATAACAAGTGGAAATTAAGTATCGGTCCTTTGTGACACCTAAACATTTCTTTATTTAGAACGTGGATACTTATGTAGTTATACATAAACAAAATGATGTACTGAAGACCGTAATGTTTCTAGCTCCTGCTAGATTCCATGCACGCCAGTGTTGTTACTTGTTCCCTCTATGGGGTTACAGGGACGCGGTGAAGGTGGCCACACACGCACGCAAGTGTAAATTATTCATTGGATCATCGCCTCACAATATCGCAGACGGCAAACATGCGACGCGTAAGCTATCAACTTCTGCTGTCGCGTATGTGCACGACCATTGGAAATACTACAATTACAAGTCACACCTTACTTACATGTAGAGCTGTACCGATGCCACATTTTTGTTGTTACCAATACCGATGCTGGTACCAATTTCCACCGATACCGATACGGATTCTCACAGATTCCGATTCTACAGATAATCTTCAAAGAATGCAAAATTTGTTGCTTCAAATATGATGGTACTTGAAATATTAATCAACTTGTGAGAATCAAGTCTACCGTCTACCTGTTGACCTTGAACTTATCTACCCCCATCACATATTCCTAACTATTGATCATAAATGTCGTTTTACAGACACAAAACTTTAACAACCCCAAATTTTTTTTAGCTCTATCTATAATCCACCCACGTGACGTATTGTTGTGTTGGGGGAGGGGGGGGGGGGGGGGTGTCGTCGTCCCCAGGCCGTAAGAGTCAAGTACTCATGTCGTCCTTATCAAAGAGTTGGACGTGCTATGACCGTGCCATGCTCTGTCTACGGACGCGGCCACGGTACGGCCACCCTCGTGACGTATTGTTGTGTTGGGGGGGGGGGGGGGGGGGGTGTCGTGGTGCCCAGGCCGTGAGAGTCAAGTACTCATGTCGTCCTTATCAAAGAGTTGGACGTGCTATGACCGTGCCATGCTCTGTCTACGGACGCGGCCACGGTACGGCCACCCACGTGACGTATTGTTGTGTTGGGGGGTGTCGTGGTGCCCAGGCCGTGAGAGTCAAGTACTCATGTCGTCCTAATCAAAGAGTTGGACGTGCTATGACCGTGCCATGCTCTGTCTACGGACGCGGCCACGGTACGGCCACCCACGCGACGTATTGTTGTGTTGGGGGGGGGCGGGGGGGGGTCGTCCCCAGGCCGTGAGAGTCAAGTACTCATGTCGTCCTAATCAAAGAGTTGGACGTGCTATGACCGTGCCATGCTCTGTCTACGGACGCGGCCACGGTACGGCCACCCACGTGACGTATTGTTGTGTTGGGGGGGTGGGGGGGGGGGGGGGGGGTGTCGTGGTCCCCAGGCCGTGAGAGTCAAGTACTCATGTCGTCCTAATCAAAGAGTTGGACGTGCTATGACCGTGCCATGCTCTGTCTACGGACGCGGCCACGGTACGGCCACCCTCGTGACGTATTGTTGTGTTAGGGGGGGGGGGGGTGTGTCGTCGTCCCCAGGCCGTGAGAGTCAAGTACTCATGTCGTCCTAATCAAAGAGTTGGACGTGCTATGACCGTGCCATGCTCTGTCTACGGACGCGGCCACGGTACGGCCACCCACGTGACGTATTGTTGTGTTGGGGGGGGGGGGGGGGGGTGTCGTGGTGCCCAGGCCGTGAGAGTCAAGTACTCATGTCGTCCTAATCAAAGAGTTGGACGTGCTATGACCGTGCCATGCTCTGTCTACGGACGCGGCCACGGTACGGCCACCCACGTGACGTATTGTTGTGTTGGGGGGGGGGGGGGGGGGGTGTCGTGGTGCCCAGGCCGTGAGAGTCAAGTACTCATGTCGTCCTAATCAAAGAGTTGGACGTGCTATGACCGTGCCATGCTCTGTCTACGGACGCGGCCACGGTACGGCCACCCACGCGACGTATTGTTGTGTTGGGGGGGGGGAGGGGGTGTCGTCGTCCCCAGGCCGTGAGAGTCAAGTACTCATGTCGTCCTAATCAAAGAGTTGGACGTGCTATGGCCGTGCCATGCTCTGTCTACGGACGCGGCCACGGTACGGCCACGCACGTGACGTATTGTTGTGTGGGGGGGGGGGGGGGGGTGTCGTGGTGCCCAGGCCGTGAGAGTCAAGTACTCATGTCGTCCTAATCAAAGAGTTGGACGTGCTATGACCGTGTCATGCTCTGTCTACGGACGCGGCCACGGTACGGCCACCCTCGTGACGTATTGTTGTGTTGGGGGGGGGGGGGGGGGGTGTCGTGGTCCCCAGGCCGTGAAAGTCAAGTACTCATGTCGTCCTAATCAAAGAGTTGGACGTGCAATGACCGTGCCATGCTCTGTCTACGGACGCGGCCACGGTACGGCCACCCTCGTGACGTATTGTTGTGTTGGGGGGTGTCGTGGTGCCCAGGCCGTGAGAGTCAAGTACTCATGTCGTCCTAATCAAAGAGTTGGACGTGCTATGACCGTGCCATGCTCTGTCTACGGACGCGGCCACGGTACGGCCACCCTCGTGACGTATTGTTGTGTTGGGGGGTGTCGTGGTGCCCAGGCCGTGAGAGTCAAGTACTCATGTCGTCCTAATCAAAGAGTTGGACGTGCTATGACCGTGCCATGCTCTGTCTACGGACGCGGCCACGGTACGGCCACCCTCGTGACGTATTGTTGTGTTGGGGGGGGGGGGGGGGGGGTGTCGTGGTGCCCAGGCCGTGAGAGTCAAGTACTCATGTCGTCCTAATCAAAGAGTTGGACGTGCTATGACCGTGCCATGCTCTGTCTACGGACGCGGCCACGGTACGGCCACCCTCGTGACGTATTGTTGTGTTGGGGGGGGGGGGGGGGGGTGTCGTCGTCCCCAGGCCGTGAGAGTCAAGTACTCACGTCGTCCTAATCAAAGAGTTGGACGTGCTATGACCGTGCCATGCTCTGTCTACGGACGCGGCCACGGTACGGCCACCCTCGTGACGTATTGTTGTGTTGGGGGGGGGGGGGGGGGGTGTCGTCGTCCCCAGGCCGTGAGAGTCAAGTACTCACGTCGTCCTAATCAAAGAGTTGGACGTGCTATGACCGTGCCATGCTCTGTCTACGGACGCGGCCACGGTACGGCCACCCTCGTGACGTATTGTTGTGTTAGGGGGGGGGGGGGGTGTGTCGTCGTCCCCAGGCCGTGAGAGTCAAGTACTCATGTCGTCCTAATCAAAGAGTTGGACGTGCTATGACCGTGCCATGCTCTGTCTACGGACGCGGCCACGGTACGGCCACCCTCGTGACGTATTGTTGTGTTGGGGGGGGGGGGGGGGGGGTGTCGTGGTGCCCAGGCCGTGAGAGTCAAGTACTCATGTCGTCCTAATCAAAGAGTTGGACGTGCTATGACCGTGCCATGCTCTGTCTACGGACGCGGCCACGGTACGGCCACCCTCGTGACGTATTGTTGTGTTGGGGGGGGGGGGGGGGGTGTCGTCGTCCCCAGGCCGTGAGAGTCAAGTACTCACGTCGTCCTAATCAAAGAGTTGGACGTGCTATGACCGTGCCATGCTCTGTCTACGGACGCGGCCACGGTACGGCCACCCTCGTGACGTATTGTTGTGTTGGGGGGGGGGGGGGGCTGTCGTCGTCCCCAGGCCGTGAGAGTCAAGTACTCATGTCGTCCTAATCAAAGAGTTGGACGTGCAATGACCGTGCCATGCTCTGTCTACGGACGCGGCCACGGTACGGCCACCCACGTGACGTATTGTTGTGTTAGGGGGTGTCGTGGTGCCCAGGCCGTGAGAGTCAAGTACTCATGTCGTCCTAATCAAAGAGTTGGACGTGCAATGACCGTGCCATGCTCTGTCTACGGACGCGGCCACGGTACGGCCACCCACGTGACGTATTGTTGTGTTAGGGGGTGTCGTGGTGCCCAGGCCGTGAGAGTCAAGTACTCATGTCGTCCTAATCAAAGAGTTGGACGTGCTATGACCGTGCCATGCTCTGTCTACGGACGCGGCCACGGTACGGCCACCCTCGTGACGTATTGTTGTGTTGGGGGGGGGGGGGGGCTGTCGTCGTCCCCAGGCCGTGAGAGTCAAGTACTCATGTCGTCCTAATCAAAGAGTTGGACGTGCTATGACCGTGCCATGCTCTGTCTACGGACGCGGCCACGGTACGGCCACCCTCGTGACGTATTGTTGTGTTGGGGGGGGGGGGGGGGGGGGTGTCGTCGTCCCCAGGCCGTGAAAGTCAAGTACTCATGTCGTCCTAATCAAAGAGTTGGACGTGCTATGACCGTGCCATGCTCTGTCTACGGACGCGGCCACGGTACGGCCACCCACGTGACGTATTGTTGTGTTGGGGGGGGGGGGGGGGGGGTGTCGTGGTGCCCAGGCCGTGAGAGTCAAGTACTCATGTCGTCCTAATCAAAGAGTTGGACGTGCTATGACCGTGCCATGCTCTGTCTACAGACGCGGCCACGGTACGGCCACCCACGTGACGTATTGTTGTGTTGGGGGAGGGGGGGGGGTGTCGTGGTGCCCAGGCCGTGAGAGTCAAGTACTCATGTCGTCCTAATCAAAGAGTTGGACGTGCTATGACCGTGCCATGCTCTGTCTACGGACGCGGCCACGGTACGGCCACCCTCGTGACGTATTGTTGTGTTGGGGGGGGGGGGGGGGGGTGTCGTGGTGCCCAGGCCGTGAGAGTCAAGTACTCATGTCGTCCTAATCAAAGAGTTGGACGTGCTATGACCGTGCCATGCTCTGTCTACGGACGCGGCCACGGTACGGCCACCCTCGTGACGTATTGTTGTGTTGGGGGGGGGGGGGGGTGTGTCGTCGTTCCCAGGCCGTGAGAGTCAAGTACTCATGTCGTCCTAATCAAAGAGTTGGACGTGCTATGACCGTGCCATGCTCTGTCTACAGACGCGGCCACGGTACGGCCACCCACGTGACGTATTGTTGTGTTGGGGGAGGGGGGGGGGGTGTCGTGGTGCCCAGGCCGTGAGAGTCAAGTACTCATGTCGTCCTTATCAAAGAGTTGGACGTGCTATGACCGTGCCATGCTCTGTCTACGGACGCGGCCACGGTACGGCCACCCTCGTGACGTATTGTTGTGTTGGGGGGGGGGGGGGGGGGGGTGTCGTCGTCCCCAGGCCGTGAGAGTCAAGTACTCATGTCGTCCTAATCAAAGAGTTGGACGTGCTATGACCGTGCCATGCTCTGTCTACGGACGCGGCCACGGTACGGCCACCCACGTGACGTATTGTTGTGTTGGGGGGGGGGGGGGGGGTGTCGTCGTTCCCAGGCCGTGAGAGTCAAGTACTCATGTCGTCCTAATCAAAGAGTTGGACGTGCTATGACCGTGCCATGCTCTGTCTACGGACGCGGCCACGGTACGGCCACCCTCGTGACGTATTGTTGTGTTGGGGGGGGGGATGTCGATGTTCCCAGGCCGTGAGAGTAAAGTACTCGTGTCGTCCTAATCAAAGAGTTGGACGTGCTATGACCGTGCCATGCTCTGTCTACGGACGCGACCACGGTACGGCCACCCTCGTGACGTATTGTTGTGTTGGGGGGGGGGATGTCGATGTTCCCAGGCCGTGAGAGTAAAGTACTCGTGTCGTCCTAATCAAAGAGTTGGACGTGCTATGACCGTGCCATGCTCTGTCTACGGACGCGACCACGGTACGGCCACCCTCGTGACGTATTGTTGTGTTGGGGGGGGGGGGGGGGGTGTCGTCGTCCTCAGGCCGTGAGAGTCAAGTACTCATGTCGTCCTTATCAAAGAGTTGGACGTGCTATGACCGTGCCATGCTCTGTCTACGGACGCGGCCACGGTACGGCCACGCACGTGACGTATTGTTGTGTTGGGGGGGGGGGGGGGGGGGTGTCGTCGTCCCCAGGCCGTGAGAGTCAAGTACTCATGTCGTCCTAATCAAAGAGTTGGACGTGCTATGACCGTGCCATGCTCTGTCTACGGACGCGGCCACGGTACGGCCACCCACGCGACGTATTGTTGTGTTGGGGGGGGGGGGGGGGGGTGTCGTGGTCCCCAGGCCGTGAGAGTCAAGTACTCATGTCGTCCTAATCAAAGAGTTGGACGTGCTATGACCGTGCCATGCTCTGTCTACGGACGCGACCACGGTACGGCCACCCACGCGACGTATTGTTGTGTTGGGGGGGGGGGGGGGGGGTGTCGTCGTCCTCAGGCCGTGAGAGTCAAGTACTCATGTCGTCCTAATCAAAGAGTTGGACGTGCTATGACCGTGCCATGCTCTGTCTACGGACGCGGCCACGGTACGGCCACCCACGCGACGTATTGTTGTGTTGGGGGGGGGGGGGGGGGGTGTCGTCGTCCTCAGGCCGTGAGAGTCAAGTACTCATGTCGTCCTAATCAAAGAGTTGGACGTGCTATGACCGTGCCATGCTCTGTCTACGGACGCGGCCACGGTACGGCCACCCACGCGACGTATTGTTGTGTTGGGGGGGGGGGGGGGGGGTGTCGTCGTCCTCAGGCCGTGAGAGTCAAGTACTCATGTCGTCCTAATCAAAGAGTTGGACGTGCTATGACCGTGCCATGCTCTGTCTACGGACGCGGCCACGGTGCGGCCACCCACGCGACGTATTGTTGTGTTAGGGGGGGGGGGGGGTGTCGTCCCCAGGCCGTGAGAGTCAAGTACTCATGTCGTCCTAATCAAAGAGTTGGACGTGCTATGACCGTGCCATGCTCTGTCTACGGACGCGGCCACGGTACGGCCACCCACGCGACGTATTGTTGTGTTGGGGGGGGGGGGGGGGGGGTGTCGTCGTCCTCAGGCCGTGAGAGTCAAGTACTCATGTCGTCCTAATCAAAGAGTTGGACGTGCTATGACCGTGCCATGCTCTGTCTACGGACGCGGCCACGGTACGGCCACCCACGTGACGTATTGTTGTGTTGGGGGGGGGGGGGGGGGGGTGTCGTCGTGCCCAGGCCGTGAGAGTCAAGTACTCATGTCGTCCTAATCAAAGAGTTGGACGTGCTATGACCGTGCCATGCTCTGTCTACGGACGCGGCCACGGTACGGCCACCCTCGTGACGTATTGTTGTGTTGGGGGGGGGGGGGGGGGTGTCGTGGTGCCCAGGCCGTGAGAGTCAAGTACTCATGTCGTCCTAATCAAAGAGTTGGACGTGCTATGACCGTGCCATGCTCTGTCTACGGACGCGACCACGGTACGGCCACGCACGCGAGTTCAGTCCGCATAGCATGTTGCGCAGGTCACATCGATCCAACCGTCAGTCAGAGATGGTTGTTTATTGCGCGCCGCAGTACGTACAAATCATTGCCCCAGAGCCGGACGCCCGACCCCGAGCCACAATTAACTATTCACAATGATACATTTAACAATCGTAATGAGGAGAAAGACTCCATGGGAGTTTAGTATTAAATGGGAGGTACCGCGGAAGAGACCAATATGCTAATTGATAATAATTAATACACGTGGTATATTAAGAAGGTAGATATTTGAACTATCGCACAATGACCTATGTTTGTAATAGCTCAGTTACCCTGTTGTGTATGTAATTGTATATACAGCCAAGAGACAAGTGTCTAGTTAACACTAATATTAATTAATACAGTACGTGCTTGTAATCAGGTGTGTAAGCAATGGCTACACCTATTACTTACTTGTCAAATACAGGGCTACCTCCTACTTAAATACCACTCCACTCAGTTTTATGCTTGTATACAATTTCCATGTCTTTAGTGTATAAAAAGACTACCTTGTTATGCCCATTCTCATAAGGTAGAGCGTAGAGTCCTACATCAACGGAACTTATTTCTAACGCCAATGTGTCATTGTTAGTTTATGTGTATTGCTAATACGATTCCCCATAGTGATACTGATGTACAATACATTCGTTAACATGTTTCGAAATATCTGTAATCTTTGAACTTTAAATCAAATTGAAATCTGCTGATATGATGTGATCATGTTTGGTTATTTACCCCCAATGTGTAATATGCTTTGCAAGCAAATTGTATATAAGAAGCATAATTATTTTAAAATCTTTTTGATTTTTGAATTGTGTTTACGCGGGGTGACTTATGAATGACTATAATACATCATCTCTACCTTTGAATGAAATAAATCGAAGTTTATCTCAAAAACCTCACATAACTTGTCCTAAATATATCAACTTGTTATAGTAACGAATTTGTTTTTTGTTACGAGAATCGGCAAACGGCTGGATGGAAATTTTTAGCAAACACGCCACGGATGTGCGTACATACTTCGATATTGCTTGTGGATTATTTTGGTTGAAACCCAATTGAAGATAATTAAAACAAAGTGTAAACGAGTCCCCTACACAAAAGGCATAAGCACGGATCCGTTTTAATTGATAGTTTAAGGTTTTCAATCTTGTTTAGATGTTTTGTTCCTTTGTATTAGGTTTGACAAAAGATTCGATCTGAATTGATGCGGAGAACATACGAATGTATTGCCAGCCTTGAGTTAAGCGGTTCTTTGGAACGAGATAGCAAATTGGACACACGGTAGTTTGTACAGTTTTAATATCTCTCTACATTAGACTCAGCTTTAACGGCTGTGCTCGCATTCCGTTCGCTTGTAACTTGGGTGTCTTATTTGTTGAATACACCAATAATTATTTTCTCTCAATAATCAATTTTTTCAAAATCTTGCTGTTACATTTAACATACTTACCTTCCTGTCGTATTTACTACAAAAACTATCTCTGATCAGATTCCTGATGAGACAGCGTAAAGGAAGCCAACAATGAAAGTTTCATCGTAAAAATCGGTCCTGTGGTTTTCTAGATAATAGACCTTATTCAGGATTCATCTAGGACCCTTAGATAGAGCTAATTACGGCCCTCTAGATCGTCAGTAACAACAATGCACAACAATGAAAAATGCTCCTCAACATAACTATCAAGGACCCTTAGATAGAGCGTATCACGGCTTCCTAGATCAATTCTGAAAATCATCTATTTATTACAGGCCCACATTAACTCTCTGTGTCTTTATAATTCAACGTTGTAGTATAGAAAGAAGTGTGTATACATAAATAAACGTACTAGTTATGGGTTCCCAACATGGATGTCAATGACCGCATACGCTCAGTTTTACCAACGATTCACGACCTTACATCGAGGTGGAACAAATTGTATCTGAGCTGATTACATAATAAACAGAAACATATCAAGACAATACATAAATAAAAAGTAGATACACGCGATCACGTCTGGACAAATATATCCTTAGTATGTACTTACTATATAATATACTATTATATACCTACGCGTTTTTACTTTTGGGTTAGAATTTATCGCAGAGCCACCGAACGTAGAAGTTGGAGTTGAATGAATCAACTTCTGCGCTCTCGAGAAGTGCCAAGCGCCGTTTTGTTCTGATTGGTCAGTCTCTGTACTGTTCGGACACAATGAAGGATACCTCAAATACCGCAGATAATTTTCATTTTTAAAGTACCGGTATCTAAAGTATGAACTTCGAAATCGAAAATCTGAATCAACCGCGCACTGTGGTTTGGTAAGCCCTATACACACTGAATGCTCTAAGTAGTGTCTTACATTATAATCATTATGGTGTTTATATCTAATTAATTTTATTACTAATTATCGAATTAATAATCAAAATAACTACGCTAATGCTTAAAATATTTCATTCAGTCTGTAGGGCTTACCAAAACACAGTGTGCTGTTGATTTAGATTTTCGATTTTGTGTTGCAATCTTGAGATATAATTAAAAAATCAAACATTTCTGAGGTTTTTGACATAGTTGTACCGCTGATTGGCGTCCATAGCAGGAACATAGCTTAACATTTATTGGTTTTGACATATTTACATATCAAGAAATTGTTTGTGTACTTATTGTTAACTTATTTGTTTATGTACTAAATGTAAAGAATGAATATTGCGATTAGATTGATGTAAGGTAAGAAGTTGACCGTGAAGAGTAAATTTGAATGATTCCGAAAACATGGACTTGAAATATATTAATCAAACTAGAGCATTCATGTACGTAAAGAGGTATAGTGTTCAGGAAGAGAGGAACGACGGTCAGGATATGACGATGGCTTGGAGGTGACTACTACTAGGTGATGTTATTATTTATCGATCCGATAAGTTATTTAATCTGTTTATGATGATCACTACTCGTTTCAAGCGTACTTTTATTACCTTCTTAGTCACCGGTATTGTTTCCCCCCAAAAGCCGATACATGGATGCCAAAAATGATATAGTTTACATGCCTATTAATAATTCACTCTAATTGAAAAACTCATCATGAGACACGCACATATCACACGCAGATACACGCGCACACATCACACGCAGATACACGCGCACATATCACACGCACATATCACACGCACATATCACACGCACATATCACACGCACATATCACACGCACATATCACACGCAGATACACGCGCACATATCACACGCAGATATCACACGCACATATCACACGCACATACCACACGCAGATACACGCGCACATATCACACGCACATATCACACGCAGATACACGCGCACATATCACACGCACATATCACACGCAGATACACGCGCACATATCACACGCAGATATCACACGCACATATCACACGCAGATACACGCGCACATATCACACGCACATATCACACGCAGATACACGCGCACATATCACACGCACATATCACACGCACATATCACACGCACATATCACACGCACATATCACACGCAGATACACGCGCACATATCACACGCAGATATCACACGCACATATCACACGCACATATCACACGCAGATACACACGCACATATCACACGCACATATCACACGCAGATACACGCGCACATATCACACGCACATATCACACGCAGATACACGCGCACATATCACACGCAGATATCACACGCACATATCACACGCAGATACACGCGCACATATCACACGCACATATCACACGCAGATACACGCGCACATATCACACGCACATATCACACGCAGATACACGCGCACATATCACACGCACATATCACACGCAGATACACGCGCACATATCACACGCACATATCACACGCACATATCACACGCAGATACACGCGCCACATTAGGTACCAAGTCGGAGTCCAAAGAAGTGGCCGTGGTCGATTAGGTCACTGGGTTCCTAGGCGTATGTCTGGTAAACCACACAGTTGCTTTCCTGCGTTCCAGGACCTGATTGCTCGAAGATGGGTCCGTGCAAAGTTGTATGATCATTGAAAATCGTAACTATAGTTGAGAAACTGTAAGAATGACGGCCCCTTTCTTATCCCCACCCCTGCTACCCGACCCCCCTCAACTCCGTGACAACCTAACAAAATGAAATGCGTAACTGAAAATCAGTTTGTTTCAGTTGTTCAGTTTGTTGTTTCATGGAGTTGAGGGGGGTTCGGGTAGCAGTGGTGGGGATAAGAAGGGGGTCGTTATTCTTACAGTTTCTCAACTATAGATAAATCATAGCTGAGTATTTCAAAAGAAACATTTCGTCTGTATTCAATTTTAATTTTCGATATTTTATTAGCGTTTCGATTAGTGAATTAAAATAAATAAAATAAATTCACATTTAGAGTCTACCCACTCAGTAACTAAACTGATTTGCAGTGGGGGACTTTAATTTAAAGTGACTAAACCAACCCTGTAGGCTTCGAACACCATCGACGAGTGAGCGATAACCAATCAAAGATCGATATTTCAAATACGAAACATAAGAATCAGTGATTGGACATGTGCGAACACCTGCGGACAAATGCCAGAATCAACAAGGCTGATTCAGAACAACTCCGAATTTATTGAGTGCTTCGTTGCTAGGACGGCTCCAAAGTCACCGTTTACTTATTCCTAAGCCAAGAAGTAATGGAATTGAATCCACATTAGAAGTTAAAAAAGTTCTGCCTGAAGCGGGATTTGAACCCGGGACCTTCTGCATTGGAAGCAGGGATGCTAACCACTGGACAACATTTATTCCTCCAAGATTTGCTTTGCTACGTCAACTATGTAAGGTATCGGTATTCTTGTGAATCCAGACCCAGTTTCGTATCCTGACTTAGGCAAAGGCATGGTTGTAATTTGGAGTTCCTTTCATCTTCATCATTCACCCACTTATCGTCTCGATATTTTAAATCTGAGCAAATCGTGATCAAGTGAAGTCACATATAACGGATTGTAGGTGGTGAAGTTATAGAATTGTACATTTTCCAAGCTGTATTACTGTGTCACTATACATTCTTTAGTACACTGTTTTTATTTCCATTCATCTCCGTGATACTTTTTTATGCATATTTTTTGTAAATTATACATAATATCTTACTTTCATGGGTCAATATCAAGTATCATACTAGTCAAAGCATGTCCTAGCCTATACTTAAAACTATAACTTTATTACTTTCAAATGTCACAATATTGAAGTGGCGAACAGTTTGGTGTTGCATGTCATTGTGTTACAAGACTTTGTTCTCGTGGTTTGAATAAAAAAGACAAGTGTGAAAGCTAAAGTCAAACTTGCCCACTAGATGTAAACAAAGCCACAGACAGTCAAAAACCCAAACAGGTTTTTCATGCAAATGTACGAACGCCGCAATAACAGCAACATTCAAATCGACCTAAGGTCAATTGATAAGACTGTCTGACAGTTGCGGCTACGTTTTAGGACCCCACATTGGAGCCCTGGCCACGTGGCTAACCATAGTGCACGGGTACATGGTCATCAAATATACTTCTGGTACGATCTCAGCATCAAGGCTGTCTGACAGTTGAAACAGTTGAAACAGTTGAAACAGCTTACTACGCGGGCGGTGCGTAGACGCTTGGTCTAATGACATTTCGTCTACTTGACTGTTTGGTCTACACAGACATTTTGTCTACTGCATAACTTCGTCTACTGTCAAATCTTGTCTATCGACCGTTCGTCTACTACCATTAAGTCTACAAATGAATTTGGGTTGGTCTAACATAATTTTCCGTCTAATTGTCTAATTAATAGATGATAACAAAGCTATTTTGTAATGCATTTTATTCATCATCACTGTCTTCGTCTGTTTACAAATAAATTTGGTCTAACATAATTTTCCATTTTCTAACATAATTTTCATAAAAATAAAATCATTTACACACATCTCTAGTTATTCATCATTACTGTCTTCGTCTGATTCTGCGTGTGAAACACTTTCGTTGCATTAAAAAAGTAGCTCACTACTGTTAAAAAAATTTAAAATCATCACTTTTTAACTTTTTAATTTTTAAAATCATCACTGTCTTTGTCTGTTTCTGCGTGTGGAACACTTTCGTTGCCTAAAGATTTAAAGCTCACTGTTAAAACAAATCATCACTTTTGCGTTGCATACGTCACGCTTACTACAGCGCCAGTATTTTCTTGTATTTTTTGTATCTGCGCGGTTGAAATCGTAGGTATAGCCATTATGTTTTAAATTTTCCCCACCTCGTGATGTTCCCAATAATTTTGTATCCATCTAAAGCAGTCAACATTAACACACTCACACTGTAAGGAACTTCCGCGGATCCCATGCACGTCCACTATACTACTGTAGTGTACGGAACGAAATGTTATTGTTTCACCCGCGGACCATGTCAGACCGATGCACACAGACAACAACAGACACACAGAGTATCACAGTAGACGAAATGTCTGCGTAGACGAAAATACGGTAGACGAAAGGAATTAGTAGACGAAAAGTCTTTAGACGAAATAATTGTCGACGTTATGTCCGTAGACATAGAAGTAGTAGACGAAATTAATGTATGTAGACCAAAAAAATAGACCAACTGTCCTGGCACGCCGGCCACAAGCACCAGTGCAAGATGATCTGTCAAGTTAGCGAATTACTTTGTTTTGTAGCAACTTCAGGCAAAACGTTATAATTTAAGCAGTCCACAAGTGCCAACCAACTCTGTCTGTTTTTGACTTGATTTATATATAATATATCAATATCCATGTATAGACATTTAGATATTAATATGTAGATAGATACTATGAGTGTATTCTTGCTTCCCATGCAGAAGGTGCATGGTTCAATTTCCAGTTTGGACTATAGTTTTTCAAATATCTACTGTGGTATCTGGCGTGATCGAAACGAAGCCACATCATAAATGGTATAATGTCCTCCGCCTTGACAATCAGCTCTTGTAGCCGAGAGGGTAGACAATAAATACAAATTAATTTTATTTATTTAAATGTTCTTTGTTAAAATAAAGGCTCGAATAGCCTTGATTGAGAGCGAGTGGCTGAGATAAGTTAAACACCTCGACAAGTTCACGACATCGATAGTTCTGGGCCCTTTATTCGGGAACGTGGGAGACGAAGCCACATTGGGTCAGGTTTAGGGTCGAGCTCACCTAACTTCCTGTTTGTCAAACAACGCGGTGTGCTCGTCACTTCCTGCTTAGGAGTGTTCTGAAGGTGACGTAGTCTTTGTTGCAGACACGTAGAGCACCACTGTCAGTCTTACTTTATTAGCATGCGACAGACTGCCGGTGAGATGAGATGGCGAAACACTAGTGCTCAAGTGTGGACATGAACAGGCGACGACGTTAGATCGGAGTTCCGTTCAGATTCGCACCGACTGAACCGGTTTGGTTGACGGACTTTAGTCGCTCCATATTATGAGTCAAATATTTACTACCTCCAATAATATGAAACACAATGTTTATATATAACAGTTGGATCGGTCTATGTTTTACTTTAGTCTATGTTTTACGAACGTTTGAACGATTAGTCTATCTATGTCATGGCCATTTTCAACTAGTATTTTTACTTCTTCATAGCCGTGTAGCATAGAACCATACAATGTCTTTACTTCACATATCCCAATTTCTAAATATCTACTATTTCTTTTTCCCCAATTTCTCCTTGCTTGTATATTTTCGAATTTCTTAATGAAATGTATTTATAAAATAGTTTTTGTTCTCCCTTCGATGCCGACTTTTAAAAGATCCGTTGTCTCATATGCAAGCACTTGTGTTTTAGATAGAGTATACGAAAACATTTATGCCACGTTTTAAAGCCATTACAATAATTAGTCTAAAATATATCAACTAAAGTTTAGTTAAATCAACAGTGGATGAATCCCCCAGATTCAATAGCATATCTGTTTCAGTAAATCTACCAAACGTAAAGCGTACTACTGTAACATAAATATGTACAAAAATATCTTTATAAATAAAATAATATTAAATGTAAATTTAAATTGTACAACCCAAACTATTCAAAAACAGCTTCAGTCACCTCTGGACACAAAATCTGAAGATGTCGTTTCAGGTCCATATCCAACATAAAGGACATAGCATAAAGGATCCCTTTTTTTTGTACAAAGAAAAATATCACTCATATCACCAACATTTTTTACAGTAAAACATATAAATATGTCTACAACAGCCTTGTTCCCCCCTAAATGCCGACTGTAAACGAATTTATTTAAGACCTTTTTCCAGACTGAAGAGCTCATTTTTAAAAGTAAATGCGCCCAAGGAAAAATGAATAAAACACTACTCATTGTCTCAAAAATCAAAATGTCAAAAACAGCTTTGTTCACATGGAGCGCAAATTACAGGATTTTGGGTCACCTCCCCAATGAAAAAGGAGATTGTGTGCAGTGAGTGTGATAAAAAATTGGCCACTAAACACAAGTGAATATTTCTACAATAGCTTTGTTGAGCTGGAGCGCAATTTACAGGATTTCGGGTCACCTCCCTATTGAAAAAGGAGATTGTGTGTAGTGAGTGTGATAAATTAAAAAAAAAATCATTGGGCACTAAACAGAAGTGAATATTTCTACAATAGCTTTGTTCACCTCTGGATGCCAGAGTTCCAGAGTGACATATCAGGCTCATTTTTAGATGATAGAGCTTACATATATTTCAGAAAGTTTCTAAAGGATATAATCATATCATATTTATCAACATTCTTATGCAATTGAAATTTTAAAAAGTCACTCTTTCACCTCTGGGTGTCAAAATTTAAGAAAATATTACCACACATTTAAGTGTGTGCCCAAGAAAAAACAGTATCACATTTTCAATAGTATTTGGCAAGTAAATTCGATTACCTATGTGCTGGGTCTGCGGTAACTTCCATGCTGGGAGGAAGCGTGGGAAATGATAGTGTATATTTATGCCATTTATCTTGAAGCCCTCGAGAAATAATTATTTAAAAAAGCACAGATGTAATCACGTTACAGACGTTTTCTACTTCCCCATATTAGTAAGCTAAAATGCTCTTGGGAACCATGAAGAACATATTTTAGTTTCGTTTAGGACTTAAGGAGTACATTTTCGTCAAGCGCTGGAGCTTGCCCGAGATTTCATTTTTTATTTGGTATCAATAAAGCCTACATTGGCGAGTTACTATTACTGTTTATCTTAACATAGAACGTACATTATGCATACATTTCAATACCATACCTACCATTGTGGTGTGGCTTATCATAGAGTTTGCAGGATCAACACACTTATAAAACAAATCGACGTTGTTGAAACCCTGAATAATGTTTGTACTGTTGCCCTTCATCGTATCATATCATCCGCTCTTCATCTACAATAGCCGCTGTGTAACAAACAGTTACTGGAAAATCTCTTTTTACAAAAACTCGAAAATAAACAATATAAAACACCAATGCTTCATTGTAATATTATTCATTTGATAATTGATGGTATCATTTCATAAAAGTTCTCTCTTTTGACACCAAGGTTATTGTGATGCCAGGCTCATTGGGTTAAACGCGTGACAGTGAAAGTATCACACTGCTTCCTACACAGGCACACACCATGGCCGATCAACTTACGTCAAGCTAGCTATGACGGTATTCCTGGGCAGTACTGGCAAACGAACACATTGCTTTTTGTACTAAACAAACCACAAAGTAAAACACATTACCACCTTCGTGAGCGGCATTTACACGAGTGTGTAACCTAGGCCGTTGAAACAGGAAATATGGCTGACAAATTTACAATACAAAACATGTCAATTATACCTTTCGCGTTTTTATTGTCGGCCGTTATATGTATATATTATGAAATTGGATAGTACATTCAAAACAACTGATGTTTAGATTTCGGAACAAGATCATTGTACATTTTGTGTACAGGGAAAATATGAGTACCTTGGGTGACCAGACGTCCCAAAAAATGCGGGACAGTCCTGAATTCGATCCGTGTCCCGAAATGTTTCATTTCGGGACGCCTTTTGTCCCAAAATCGGCAATGTTATGATTTGATTCTCAAAAATTACCATTTTCAACGAGAAAAAAATGCAATTACGAGAAGAAAAGCGGTCATTGGTAAATTTGTAGTTCGGCGCACAGCCACAACCGGCAGACTGTTGCGTAAATACGTCTTATTCGCTCGCGCTTCCTAGCGTGTAATGCACCGGCAATTGGCCCGGCTACACTACGATTTATATGAAATAAAAATCTAAAAACATCTAAATATCGAGTAAGAAAATGTTAAGATTAAAAAACACTACCGCCGTTTCACTTTCAGCGACCATGTAACTTCTGACAGTTTTGTTTACACCTGCATGAGGTTAGAGAAAAAGTGTCCCGAAAAACAGTGTTGACCACCTGGTCACCCTAGAGTACTTACGTCAGCAATTTTTAGTGGTGACATTATAGCTGATAATGGACGATATCATCGGGAGCATACAAACTAGGTGCTGTGGCGGCGGGGGTAATGGGGGGAGGGGGATGCACTTTGTCTCTGGGCGGCGGCTTGATACGAAAGGAATCTAAACGGACAGAGATACTTTTTAATATATAACAAACTTTTTTTACTTTTAAACAGTGTGAGTGATAATTATTGATAGTTAATAATTTTTCATAGGAATACCCGTTATAGGGTGCACACCAGCTTTACCTGATGTGCCCCTCTTCAGGTGACTAACTAGGTTATTAGGGTGTTGGATGGCTGGGAAGGAATGTCCGAAAGCTATTAGTAGGATTCAATCCCAGGATTCGCCTTTAGGACTGAGGAAAACCTCGGAAAAACCTTCAATCGGGACTGCCGGAGGCCGGAATCGAACCAGCGACCTCCCGAATTAGAGTCTCGCGTCTAACTACTGAGCTTTACCTCTATTGGTTATTTTTTAAAAGATTATAATGCATAATATGTGTATATAAGCACTTGAACTACAGTGAGCTACAAATAAGATCAACACTAAAATGGAAAGCAGGCGAACATACACAAACATAAAGTGAACTCGTACAAGCTCTATTATGAACTTGAATTTTCGACTTTCAATTTAGAGAACTGGACTGAAGACTACCAGCAGGTGATGGTATCATCAATAACATTGATTGGAACGAAGAACGAAGCTGTTACACAAGCTTTCGAACCCTCCAATCTGCTCTAACCAACGGTAACTAGTGTTTCAGAGGAGAGTGGTCACCCATCCACCTCCTGACCTAGCCCGAGGTTGCTTAATTCGTAGGGGAACCGGCTAAGCGACCGTGGCTAAACCGTTGGCTATGTCGATGTTTCAAATGACATAACTAAAATGGATCAAGCAGACTAACGTATCCTATCTTGTTTACACGCGTAGTAACACCATATGTGAAGAAACTTCCCCCTTCCTCAACCTCTCTTAAATAACACATAGATTATGTCATCTGTACGAACTTGGAATACGATTGTTCATGTATGGAAGTAACCACAGTTAATAAGGACGACAAGACTTTCTTTATTTTTCTAACTACTTGCTACCTCCTGTACGTCATTGCGATAGAAGCAGATTTGTTGTGATCTAAATGGAAGGAATTCCGTAAAGACGTGAAGCATGACATTATTTATAAAATTGATTTATTGTCGATATAGTTTGCCCTCGGTTACCTTATAAGTAGATATTTACCCACTTGTCGTCTGGCTATGCAACGAGAAATGTAGGAACGTAAACTAGTGACATTATTATATCGATGTTTCGAATTGGGTTAGGCCTACTAGATGGCTTGAAGACAAGTTGCAATATGGTGTATCCATTTAATGTGCGTGGCGGTCATGCTGGGTTGGGTAGTTGGTACTTCATGTTTGTTGTTTGTTTTCTTTCGTTTGGTGATTCATTGTTGCAATCCGAAGTTGTTTTCAACTTCTTCCTTGAGGACCTACTTTTTATAGGCTTATCTGTGTTTGAGGTATGTTAATATGTTAAACAGTATTAGTTTTGGTAATTTTGTACTCATTCTACGTAATTTTGCAATGTTTATAATCAAATACTCTGTTCTATTGAAAAAATAGTTGCATATTTCAGACGGCATTTGGTTAAAGATCATTATATTTTGTTCTCTAACGTTCGTTTGCAAATACTTCTGGAAAACAACGTAAATGAACCCTTGTT
This sequence comes from Isoperla grammatica, assembly GCA_945910005.1. Taxonomy (NCBI): domain Eukaryota; kingdom Metazoa; phylum Arthropoda; class Insecta; order Plecoptera; family Perlodidae; genus Isoperla; species Isoperla grammatica. Next base: position 67,820,971 of record OX246737.1, on the reverse strand, counting down.
TTGCAGACTTAGTGTGTGGTTAGCAATAGCACATTATAATCATTTCTATACTTAATCGGGGGATATACATGTTAAAACTCGCACATTTCGTGACAGGAATATTTGCTTCTATTATCAGCTAAAATAAAAAGCCCTGTATTTTGGCTCCCAGTATTAATTGTCCCTGTGGTGGTGTTACGTGAATATGCCCTGCAGGCACATGGGTATAGCTGACATTCATGATTGACACCGATATGATGTTATTAACATCCTTGCAATCACCATAGGGTATCCTAATAGAGTGGAATTGCGTGTAATATTTCATTAATGTTTTTTAAGGTCTTCCGTCAATTATATTCAACAATATTGTAAATGAAATGAGTTTCGAGTGTACTCTTTAAATCAGTACTTGTAAGTACTCACACTGCTATCAAAGTCAAAGACACTGGCCAAAGATCTTGGTATTTTGAGTGTATATACTTCAAAATACTATAATGTTATCTAAGTCACCAATCAGACAATATTTATCATTTTGATGTTGTTTGGTAATACCAGTCTTTTGTGTGTGTTCGGAAATAAGTTTGGAGCTTGACTGTTATCGGGGGCTAGTCGTACGTCATACTGTGTTATATTTGTAGGTAATGTTGTTGGAACTAGCACATTGCATAACACTGGCCTGCATGATAACGCCATATCAATGGCGTATTGGAGCTGGAACGCTGTCCTAGTACCCTTTTTCCACTATTAGTATAATATGTAGGTATGCAACGTTTATATTCGTTATACCCATCATAATTTTGTAGGAGGAAGAGTGAATTCTGCTTGAACCTTGTTGCTATACTTTCCTGTTCATAAATAAACATTTTTTTATATTCTAACATTGCAAATGTTAAAATTAAATGTTGCTCCTCTGTTGCCATACTACAGTGTAAAAAGTGTTTTCCAACTAAAATGTTACGGTATTTTAAAAACAATCCATTAACAACATTTCATTGCATGCTAACTTTCCTGCGGTGATTAACATTTTACCTTTTTGAGAGAAACTTCGAGCGTCGGCTCGTATGACAGGCAGAACTAACCCGTACCTCATTGCGTGGTTATAGGTTATAGGCAGAGATGCACGTTCAGGTCCAGCTAAGAGACAAACAAGGCATCAAGGTCATTTGATTAATTTACTAGAATCGTAATTGAAACAATCAATGTTCTATAAACCAATTAATACAGAACGCATAGGTTGGAATCCACTTTCTTATACATAGCCCCACGTGTTTTGGAAGCGGATAGCACCAATTAAAACTGCGATTCTATCACCACGAACAAAACAATTCATAGAGCCATTTAAATTCCCGACTAGATTAACTATCCGAGCTCCCAAGTTCGGTCCAAGCGGTCGGTCCTTGGCTTCAAATGGTCCGATTAACCTTCCAGCCACCTCCACACAAATGCTTCTATATCAGGAGATGTGCCTGCAGGATATGTTAAGTGGTGTTTAGTTGCCAGCATTGCCTTATTTGCCGCAATATTACTATGCAGTTGTAGTCTGGTGGTGATGGATACAAGGCTGCACACGGGTTTACGCCCACACCTATTACGCAATGCTACAGTCTACACCATGTGCTAATTAGGACAGACTCAACACTCATAGCTCCAAGCTATCTTAACTAGAACTTATCGTGGTAGAGTAAAGACGAAACGTTAAAAAAATGTAGACGAAATATATTATGTGGAGGTACAAATTTAAAAAAACGTTAAAATTTCATTGCGATTACGTTTAGACCAGGATAATACTTGTCGGCAACAGTCATGTACTTATAAAGTTTATCTAATAGTCTCCTTATGAGGATAATCCACAATTTTGACACGTCATTAGTCATTTATTTGAATCGTCGAAATATCCCGATAATTATATACATTTAATACATATATTTCTGGTCGCAAAACACTAAAAATATGACTTACGAATAACAAAAAAAAAAATGTAAATGGCTTTTTGGGAAACGAATAACGTTGGCTTGGTCGCGACGCGTACCCGTTGAACCATCCTGAAACACATAGTTAAGTGCGTTCGTTGTTGGGATTTTAGGGCACACAACAACAGCCTCTATATACACAGTTAGTTCGTTCGTTGTTGGGGTTTTAGGGCACACACAGCAGACTCTATACACACAGTTAGTTCGTTCGTTGTTGGGGTTTTAGGGCACACAACAGCAGCCTCTATATACACCGTTAGTTCGATCGTTGTTGGGGTTTTAGGGCACACAACAACAGCCTCTATATACACAGTTAGTGCGTTCGTTGTTGGGGTTTTAGGGCACACAACAGCAGCCACTATATACACAGTTAGTTCGTTCGTTGTTGGGGTTTTAGGGCACACAACAGCAGCCACTATATACACAGTTAGTTCGTTCGTTGTTGGGGTTTTAGGGCACACAACAGCAGCCACTATATACACAGTTAGTTCGTTCGTTGTTGGGGTTTTAGGGCACACAACAGTAGCCTCTATATACACAGTTAGTTCGTTCGTTGTTGGGGTTTTAGGGCACACAACAGCAGCCACTATATACACAGTTAGTTCGTTCGTTGTTGGGGTTTTAGGGCACACAACAGCAGCCACTATATACACAGTTAGTGCGTTCGTTGTTGGGGTTTTAGGGCACACAACAGCAGCCACTATAAACACAGTTAGTGCGTTCGTTGTTGGGGTTTTAGGGCACACAACAGCAGCCACTATATACACAGTTAGTTCGTTCGTTGTTGGGGTTTTAGGGCACACAACAACAGCCTCTATATACACAGTTAGTGCGTTCGTTGTTGGGGTTTTAGGGCACACAACAGCAGCCACTATATACACAGTTAGTGCGTTCGTTGTTGGGGTTTTAGGGCACACAACAGCAGCCACTATATACACAGTTAGTTCGTTCTTTGTGGGGGTTTTTAGGGCACACAACAGCAGCCACTATATACACAGTTAGTTCGTTCGTTGTTGGGGTTTTAGGGCACACAACAGCAGCCACTATAAACACAGTTAGTGCGTTCGTTGTTGGGGTTTTAGGGCACACAACAGCAGCCTATCTATATACACAGTTAGTGCATTCGTTGTTGGGGTTTTAGGGCACACAACAGCAGCCTATCTATATACACAGTTAGTGCGTTCGTTGTTGGGGTTTTAGGGCACACAACAGCAGCCTATCTATATACACAGTTAGTGCGTTCGTTGTTAGGGTTTTAGGGCACACAACAGCAGCCTCTATATACACAGTTAGTGCGTTCGTTGTTGGGGTTTTAGGGCACACAACAACAGCCTCTATATACACAGTTAGTGCGTTCGTTGTTGGGGTTTTAGGGCACACAACAGCAGCCTATATATACACAGTTAGTGCGTTCGTTGTTGGGGTTTTAGGGCACACAACAACAGCCTCTATATACACAGTTAGTGCGTTCGTTGTTGGAGTTTTAGAGCACACAACAACAGGAACAGCAGTCCCGATAGACATAGTTGGTTCGTTCGTTGTTGGGGTTTTAGAGCACACAACAGCAGCCCCGAAACATATAGTTGGTTCGTTCGTATGTTGGAGTTTTAGAGCACACAACAACAGGAACAGCAGTCCCGATAGACATAGTTGGTTCGTTCGTTGTTGGGGTGTTAGAGCACATAACAGCAGCCCCGATAGACATAGCTGGTTCGTTCACACTACTTGTATACACAAAATTATAATGATTGATAATAATATTTTTAGTGCAGCTCTCGCAACTGCAACATGGAGGTCACTTGTACTTCGGAGTAAGGATGGTAAGTGTAAACGTGTAACGTGTTAATCGATCTCGCCCCCCCCCCCCCCCCCCAAGACTTGTTCTCGCCGTGCAATTTTATTTCCGTAGGCCTACGTATGTGAGTCAATAAGGACTCTTGATTGGGTGGCTGGGGTCAATTATTATGCAGTGAACGTGTAGACCAGTAAAGATACTATGAACAATGTTTTTTGTTCGTTTGCGCTTTTTGTAGCATTACGCGTGTACACGTGTACATGTGCTGATGAACTTGGTGTAAACATTTAATGAAAAACACGCTTTTTGACATCCCTAACTCTGAGTCGTTGACTTGTTCCTCAAGCGCTAAGCACTATATATAAAGCTTGAGAAAAGAGAGCAGACTAAGAAATACCGCCTTTTAAAGTCTGTGTATTTCTAATGTCCCGTACAATTTTGTATCCGACTTCTTCCTCACGTAGGCCTACCTTACGGTCACTGATGATCTCAAGTTCCCGACGTTTCGAGCACGAAACAGATTTCGTCGACTCCGATATGCAAGGGACCCGGTTAAGGTTCAGTACGTGTGTATTTTTAATTATTACTATCCGGTGTTTTTAATGTGTTCTTGTTTCTCATATAGAATAGTATCATCATTCAATGTTATACTCTCGACTGAGTCCAGAGCTATGTTTAAAATGAATTATTCAGTAGAATTTAAATATCACGTTGGACCGCGCGCCACCTATTATAACATTGAACAACTCTGACAGGCATAGTGTTGATACATTCCTGGTCCAAGCCCAGACCCAGACCCACCCAGGTGCATGGCGGCAGATCTCAGCACATAGTGGGCCGGACAATATGGCTGCCGACAATGGAATGCTGGCTTCGGTTCGGGGCCGACTTCCGTTCCGTCTATCATTGGTTTCAGAAAATAATCAAACCATAACGAAGATGCTACGTCTACTTTATTGATGCAACCGCAAGACACGACTCAAGGCCGGTCTCGCGAGCCGAAGCAGGTTCACGTTGCAGTAGGTGACGTTGCCAAACTTTTGCATCCTTCTTTTTATAAACACATATACACGTTCCTCGATAAAATACGCTATACTTGTTTAAGAACCGAGTACTTTATTTATGGGAATCGTTTTGAGTTTTGACTAGCAAACGATATTATATCATGAAAAGCTTGGAGTTAGCGAAAAGGGGAAAAAAGTAAGATCCAATCGAAGACGAAATGAGGTGTTACCGAAGAATGTTGAAGATCGCGACAAATGAGCAAGTAGTGGAAAAGCAAACGAAATAGTACTCTACGGATACGTTGAGGGTACCAGAGGCATAGGCGTAACTACGGGGGGGCGAGGGGGGTCGCCGCCCCCCCTAGTTCGGTCAAGAAGGGGCATGGGGGGGCAAAATGCAATTTATTATTGGTTTCACCCGCTGTTGCGACCGGGAGAAATGTCACTATTTGCTATGCAATTATCCCTGTTTAGTAGATATCATAATATATTTGTAAGGAACTCGTGTCTAAATAATATCAACCTATCTTACAGAAATAATTCTCTATGAACAGGCTCTCAGAAGCAGCCTTTATCAGTCTGCTGTTTTTTCATACTTCTTACACATGGTCACCCCGACCAATAATCTATTCTGGTTTAAAAAGTATTCGCCCCCCCAAAAAACAAGTGCTAGTTACGCCACTGACCAGAGGGATCGTTTGGTTGGACATATTCTGAAGCACGAAATTGAGGGAAAGTGGAAGAGAAAAATAGTAAAGGGAGATCAAGTTCGGAATATGTGCAAAGAGTGCAACACCCAACAACTCTTGGTAATGGATGTAGAAATGAAGACTGGCAGAAAAGAGAAAAGACTGGAGATCTGTTTCAAACAAATCTACGGTTTGAGTATGTGAAAACAAAATGTTACGATAAATTAATAAAATAGCCTCTCGTATCAGTAGGGTGAGGAGTAAAGGTAGAAATAGTCCAGTTGGGTAATCTTGTTCGGCCAGGGTTAGCCAGCTACATAAATGCAGAGTGGACCATTGAACCACAAAAAAAAAATATTTCAGAAGACATGGCCTATACACATCGCTGTAATCTATGACACACAGATTTTCATCCATATACATAATTTTGTGTCCTAGGGTCAATACTCAAAAGTAAATTTATAATTCTACTACGAATAAATCAATAAAATGAAATATTTAGCAGTATATTTCAATTATATGTTGCGTTTTAATTGTTGTTTTTATTAGCTTTCAGATCTTTTCGCCAAAACGTTCGTAGATATGGACGCGCTCGCTTATCAACGCGTCAAACAGAGCGTTTTCCTAGTAGCTATGGGAGTTATGAAAAATTTTGCAATGCGCATTCTTGAATTATTTTGAATTGTTGTTTTTATAGAATAGAATAGAATTGTGTATTGAATAATTCAGATACGTTACATACATTGCTTATTTTTGGCCACAGTAGGAAAAGAGAACATTGAGAACTTTTCGCCACAAAGTTCGTAGATGTGGACGCGCTCGCTTATCGACGCGTCAAACAGAGCGTTTTCCTAGTAAATACAAACCAACCTAGTATATACAAAACATCCTTCAAGAATGTAACCACAGATGTAACTAAGCGAGCGAAGCGAGCGTCTTCATTAGACTCTTATGGCACTTCGTTCTGTTTTTTTTTTATGTCTGTCGATAGCGGTCGAACGAAAAGTCCGATCAAATTAAAATTCGGACCATCCACAAGACTCAATGTGGATTGAAGGTGTATAGTTTTGAAGCAAAATCGTTCGAAAAGTTACAAAGTTACACTATAGTTACTGAAAAACTATTTGTCTGAAACAAAATGGTGGCAAAATGTGAGATAGCCATATTTTTTTTTACAGATTTTTCCAGTCACGAATATGTTCATTTAATGGCGATCTGATAAGTATTGGGAAAGTTACACTAAAGTTACTCGAAAATATTTTTCTTAAACGCAGTAACGGCAAAATGTGAGGTAACTATATTATATTAAATTTTTGTCCGGTCGCGAATATACTAATATAAACGCGATCTGATACGTATTAGAGGCAGAAATTACATTTCTATTGCTGTCAATAACTGTTAGTAACGGTGGCGGACCGTGTTGCAAACATGACAACGAAAATTCTTAGCAACGCACATTGCACTGCATTCAACAATGTCGGGAAGTATAATAGCTATGGAAATTAGAAAAGTTTTTGCAATGCGCATTCTTGACTTGTTGTTTATTGTTGTTTTTATAAGCATTGAGATCTTTTCGACAGAAAGTTCCTAGATACGGACGCGCTCGCTTATCAACGCGTCAAAAAGAGCGTTTTCCTAGTTAATAATGTAAGATTTAAAACATAATGAAAAAGAAACTTATAAACAATACACATTTTCGAAATGTTTTCTCTTAGTTATTAAATCCTCTTTATCGCCAATAACATCCTAGCAAAGGTTGGTCAAGCTACGAAACAATGCTCCATTGGCGACACTGGGTCTTTGAGGCGCTTTCAGAGATGGGCCACTCGTTCGACTTTGAGACATAGGAATCTTGCGCCTCATTGGAATGTCAACGAGAATGGATGGATGGAACAGCCATCAACAAGGCTCAGTATTATTCATGCTTGTAGCCTTGTAGAACGCTGGTATGCGATACAAATTGCTGTTGGTAAGATTTACTATTTATCACTTCACTTCATAGTTCTTTGCTTCTTGTAAAAACCAACAAACGCTATCGTGTTTAAATGAAGCAGGACTCCTCTCGTTCATGCATATAAATCCCTCGACAAGACTTTAGACTACAGATAGAATGAGGTTTCCACATGGCCTTGTGCGAATCTAAGGTCACAAACTATATTAAAGTGATGGTTACATTAAGATTATTGTGTCATCCTCAGTCATTCAAATCGATGTTAAAGATGACGCATCTAATAATCTGTTGATTGGTATGTATATTGTTTCAACACATTGATATGGTTATGACATTTTTTACCATGACAACGTGGGGCCCTGAAGACATTGGACAACCCGAACGTCTGTATTAATACGTACTATTTGTAATGTATTTGTTTTGTATTGTGGTCATGCTCATGGATTATTATTGCCGCGTGTTCGTACACTAGAACAATAAAGGTTTCGATCCCCAACGATTACACACACACTACACACTTACACACTTACACAGTTTGTTCGAGGCAACACCTTATAGTTTGATACTCCAATATTGTAATTTTCTGTTTGTATGTGTCCTCCCTCTTGTTACGCGTCAGACCTGTTGTTGCACCTAACTCTATAAATAATGCGTGTCCTGTTGTGTACCGATACTTTCGACTTTGTTTTGTACAATATACCAGTCTGGTTTCCGTGCCTCAAACTATTGCAATGTGTCTGGGTATTCTCAGTGAAGACTACGTCACAATGCAATATGTGTTCTGATATCGTGCCTAATTGTGTGTGTGGTCCTTCTATGATCATGAAACATTGTGCGTTCCTCAGATGGCCCTAAGGCAGTATGCAGAGTCAATTGTTTTATTCCATGCTATTTTCCATAAGAAGAACAAACTCCATAGCATAGCAACCATAAACAAACTGGCATTCCGCCCTCAACGTCAGCTTTGGTTGTTTCCGGTGTGCTGTAAAGTGGTTCCACAGCAACCTTGTGAATGCTAATGTCATAGATGAGTAAGTGGGAGCCAATCAGTGGGTCGCTTTTTTCAAATACTGACAATTGACCTATGCCTGACTCATCTATGACGTAGGCATCCACAAAGTTGCTGTGGAACCCAAGAACTTCCGCATCGTTTAGTGATTTCCGCCACTTATCTTTGTAACGGTGAACTACTGGATGCAGTGGCGGTTCTATGCCAAAAATGTTGGGCGGGCCCGGCCCAATGTAAACACAGAATATATCCTCGCAAATTGTAGGGGCGGGATGTACCTGATTTGATTTCGTTATCAAAATAGCAATATATGCTTAATGAATGAACGTTTATCGTCTATATTCAAATTAAATGTGGATAATCTGTTTCGAACTGCCCAAGTCATCATGAGAATCAGGTTGTTTGTCTGTGGACATTCAACTTCACAGAACGTTTCAACGCACACTATATAATATATTCGCAACAAAACCGTCACAGACCATGAGCCACCGTGGGACCAGGGATAGTTACCAAATAGCGACAAATTATCACTAATACCTCCCCCCCCCCCCCACCTTTCTCGCACCTTAACACCTATCCTGCATAATTATGATTCACATTCTCTTGTTCGCCACTGTGTTTCTTATGAAAACGTGCATTTCCTAGAGAAAAATTAAATTGTACCGTTCAGAGGTCCAGACACAAAATATTTTCAAATATGTAGTTAAATTTTACGGGGCCGGCTAAATTACAAAAAAAAACTTTACTTTTTTTTACAAACTACTTTACACGGTGGTTACGGGCCCTGTAAAGCCGCCTCTGACTAAATGTTACTTTGCCCCATTGACAAAACGAATAATATATTTAATATACATCTACATAGACTTTATTAACAATTTCTTTAAATATAATACCAGCACAATATTATCAAAAATACTTTTCGATGTCGACTCTGAGCTCATTTGGTACAGCCTTCAAGATCGACCCCTTGTGTTGGTATCGTCATCGTGGGTTTCCTTGTCCATGCATCAACTCAGTTTTCAAAATGTGTCATCATCCCACATTAAATTTGCTTCTTCAATTTGTTTTAGATAACGAAGAAGGTGAAGGTATCTAGGTACCGCAACTTTTTTAAATTAAGTTTTTTTGATGAAGGTTGATAAATATTGATTTTATGTCTGCAAAAAATGGTTTAAAAAAAATTACACTTATTTTTTACGTGTACCGATAGCTTCAAGTCTTCACGTTCAGTACTAACACCTCTAGACCATATTTGTCAAGTACACGAAAATGTAGTATGCTATAGGTTGCTATCTTAGGAATGATGGTATACAATTTTAAAACACAATAATGTGACCAGTTTCCGTAATAGGCACTTGAGTATATGCTGTTTTTACTGTTCCATAACCTAATAATGAAAAAAGTCACTTACAAGAAATACAGTGCTTATCATGCGCACGACCCTTGTCTTCCAAAAATGCTTGCAGTCTCAAGCCTATGTCAAAAATCGTTTCGAGTTTTAGTGAAATACTTACACGGATGTAAAGCGCATCAGTTTGCTCGTGTCGCAGTCCAACCGTAACTACTTTACATGTCTAGACAGGTGATTTGCGCAAAGAAATTGTTTCCTTGTGTCCTAGCACCGCTCAACAGTAGTTGAGAACGCAAATGTACAGATGCAATCCAAGTATTGGAGGGAAACATGACACCAAGTGAGCGGAGCGCCGCATCGCCGGCCGTGACCTTACTTTAACAAGAGTCTCCGCTCAACTGAAGTCAGAACGAAGCGCGCGGAGGTCGGTCGGAGTTGTGGTAGTGGGGGGGAGGAGGGGTACACTTCATACGTCACACACACACATTTGCAAGTAATTCGTAGCAAAAGTGTTTTTTCAGGGGGGGTACTCCCCTTAAATCAAAAAGTTCAAGGGCGAAATGTATACCCTACTATAAACAAAGGATACATTTTTTTAATATAATCACAACCCCTCTTTCATTACGTTTGATGATTTCTCTTTTTCGTGTCCCGTGCGCACTGTAACATGAAACTAATCAGAGTAAGTAGCTCGCCCTCGCCCTCCCGCCTCCGCCGCTAATACAATACAGAGCAATGGTATTGAGGTCATCATCAAGACGGAGCCGAGTCTGCTATTCCTCCCGCCTCCGCCGCTAATACAATACAGAGCAATGGTATTGAGGTCATCATCAAGACGGAGCCGAGTCTGCTATTCCTCCCGCCTCCGCCGCTAATACAATACAGAGCAATGGTATTGAGGTCATCATCAAGACGGAGCCAAGTCTGCTATTCCTCCCGCCTCCGCCGCTAATACAATACAGAGCAATGGTATTGAGGTCATCATCAAGACGGAGCCAAGTCTGCTATTCCTCCCGCCTCCGCCGCTAATACAATACAGAGCAATGGTATTGAGGTCATCATCAAGACGGAGCCAAGTCTGCTATTCCTCCCGCCTCCGCCGCTAATACAATACAGAGCAATGGTATTGAGGTCATCATCAAGACGGAGCCAAGTCTGCTATTCCTCCCGCCTCCGCCGCTAATACAATACAGAGCAATGGTATTGAGGTCATCATCAAGACGGAGCCAAGTCTGCTATTCCTCCCGCCTCCGCCGCTAATACAATACAGAGCAATGGTATTGAGGTCATCATCAAGACGGAGCCAAGTCTGCTATTCCTCCCCCCTCCGCCGCTAATACAATACAGAGCAATGGTATTGAGGTCATCATCAAGACGGAGCCAAGTCTGCTATTCCTCCCCCCTCCGCCGCTAATACAATACAGAGCAATGGTATTGAGGTCATCATCAAGACGGAGCCAAGTCTGCTATTCCTCCCGCCTCCGCCGCTAATACAATACAGAGCAATGGTATTGAGGTCATCATCAAGACGGAGCCAAGTCTGCTATTCCTCCCGCCTCCGCCGCTAATACAATACAGAGCAATGGTATTGAGGTCATCATCAAGACGGAGCCGAGTCTGCTATTCCTCCCGCCTCCGCCGCTAATACAATACAGAGCAATGGTATTGAGGTCATCATCAAGACGGAGCCAAGTCTGCTATTCCTCCCGCCTCCGCCGCTAATACAATACAGAGCAATGGTATTGAGGTCATCATCAAGACGGAGCCAAGTCTGCTATTCCTCCCGCCTCCGCCGCTAATACAATACAGAGCAATGGTATTGAGGTCATCATCAAGACGGAGCCAAGTCTGCTATTCCTCCCGCCTCCGCCGCTAATACAATACAGAGCAATGGTATTGAGGTCATCATCAAGACGGAGCCAAGTCTGCTATTCCTCCCCCCTCCGCCGCTAATACAATACAGAGCAATGGTATTGAGGTCATCATCAAGACGGAGCCAAGTCTGCTATTCCTCCCCCCTCCGCCGCTAATACAATACAGAGCAATGGTATTGAGGTCATCATCAAGACGGAGCCAAGTCTGCTATTCCTCCCGCCTCCGCCGCTAATACAATACAGAGCAATGGTATTGAGGTCATCATCAAGACGGAGCCAAGTCTGCTATTCCTCCCCCCTCCGCCGCTAATACAATACAGAGCAATGGTATTGAGGTCATCATCAAGACGGAGCCAAGTCTGCTATTCCTCCCGTCTCCGCCGCTAATACAATACAGAGCAATGGTATTGAGGTCATCATCAAGACGGAGCCAAGTCTGCTATTCCTCCCGTCTCCGCCGCTAATACAATACAGAGCAATGGTATTGAGGTCATCATCAAGACGGAGCCAAGTCTGCTATTCCTCCCGTCTCCGCCGCTAATACAATACAGAGCAATGGTATTGAGGTCATCATCAAGACGGAGCCAAGTCTGCTATTCCTCCCCCCTCCGCCGCTAATACAATACAGAGCAATGGTATTGAGGTCATCATCAAGACGGAGCCAAGTCTACTATTCCTCCCGCCTCCGCCGCTAATACAATACAGAGCAATGGTATTGAGGTCATCATCAAGACGGAGCCAAGTCTACTATTCCTCCCGCCTCCGCCGCTAATACAATACAGAGCAATGGTATTGAGGTCATCATCAAGACGGAGCCAAGTCTGCTATTCCTCCCGCCTCCGCCGCTAATACAATACAGAGCAATGGTATTGAGGTCATCATCAAGACGGAGCCAAGTCTGCTATTCCTCCCCCCTCCGCCGCTAATACAATACAGAGCAATGGTATTGAGGTCATCATCAAGACGGAGCCAAGTCTGCTATTCCTCCCGTCTCCGCCGCTAATACAATACAGAGCAATGGTATTGAGGTCATCATCAAGACGGAGCCAAGTCTGCTATTCCTCCCGCCTCCGCCGCTAATACAATACAGAGCAATGGTATTGAGGTCATCATCAAGACGGAGCCAAGTCTGCTATTCCTCCCGCCTCCGCCGCTAATACAATACAGAGCAATGGTATTGAGGTCATCATCAAGACGGAGCCAAGTCTGCTATTCCTCCCGTCTCCGCCGCTAATACAATACAGAGCAATGGTATTGAGGTCATCATCAAGACGGAGCCAAGTCTGCTATTCCTCCCCCCTCCGCCGCTAATACAATACAGAGCAATGGTATTGAGGTCATCATCAAGACGGAGCCAAGTCTGCTATTCCTCCCCCCTCCGCCGCTAATACAATACAGAGCAATGGTATTGAGGTCATCATCAAGACGGAGCCAAGTCTGCTATTCCTCCCGCCTCCGCCGCTAATACAATACAGAGCAATGGTATTGAGGTCATCATCAAGACGGAGCCAAGTCTGCTATTCCTCCCGTCTCCGCCGCTAATACAATACAGAGCAATGGTATTGAGGTCATCATCAAGACGGAGCCAAGTCTGCTATTCCTCCCGTCTCCGCCGCTAATACAATACAGAGCAATGGTATTGAGGTCATCATCAACAAGGAGCCAAGTCTGCTATTCCTCCCGTCTCCGCCGCTAATACAATACAGAGCAATGGTATTGAGGTCATCATCAACAAGGAGCCAAGTCTGCTATTCCTCCCGCCTCCACCGCTAATACAATACAGAGCAATGGTATTGAGGTCATCATCAAGACGGAGCCAAGTCTGCTATTCCTCCCGCCTCCGCCGCTAGTACAATACAGAGCAATGGTATTGAGGTCATCATCAACAAGGAGCCAAGTCTGCTATTCCTCCCGCCTCCGCCGCTAATACAATACAGAGCAATGGTATTGAGGTCATCATCAAGACGGAGCCAAGTCTGCTATTCCTCCCGCCTCCGCCGCTAATACAATACAGAGCAATGGTATTGAGGTCATCATCAAGACGGAGCCAAGTCTGCTATTCCTCCCGCCTCCGCCGCTAATACAATACAGAGCAATGGTATTGAGGTCATCATCAAGACGGAGCCAAGTCTGCTATTCCTCCCGTCTCCGCCGCTAATACAATACAGAGCAATGGTATTGAGGTCATCATCAACAAGGAGCCAAGTCTGCTATTCCTCCCGTCTCCGCCGCTAATACAATACAGAGCAATGGTATTGAGGTCATCATCAAGACGGAGCCAAGTCTGCTATTCCTCCCACCTCCGCCGCTAATACAATACAGAGCAATGGTATTGAGGTCATCATCAAGACGGAGCCAAGTCTGCTATTCCTCCCGCCTCCGCCGCTAATACAATACAGAGCAATGGTATTGAGGTCATCATCAAGACGGAGCCAAGTCTGCTATTCCTCCCGCCTCCGCCGCTAATACAATACAGAGCAATGGTATTGAGGTCATCATCAAGACGGAGCCAAGTCTGCTATTCCTCCCGCCTCCGCCACTAATACAATACAGAGCAATGGTATTGAGGTCATCATCAAGACGGAGCCAAGTCTGCTATTCCTCCCGCCTCCGCCACTAATACAATACAGAGCAATGGTATTGAGGTCATCATCAAGACGGAGCCAAGTCTGCTATTCCTCCCGCCTCCGCCACTAATACAATACAGAGCAATGGTATTGAGGTCATCATCAAGACGGAGCCAGGTCTGCTATTCCTCCCGCCTCCGCCACTAATACAATACAGAGCAATGGTATTGAGGTCATCATCAAGACGGAGCCAAGTCTGCTATTCCTCCCGCCTCCGCCGCTAATACAATACAGAGCAATGGTATTGAGGTCATCATCAAGACGGAGCCAAGTCTGCTATTCCTCCCACCTCCGCCGCTAATACAATACAGAGCAATGGTATTGAGGTCATCATCAAGACGGAGCCAAGTCTGCTATTCCTCCCGCCTCCGCCGCTAATACAATACAGAGCAATGGTATTGAGGTCATCATCAACAAGGAGCCAAGTCTGCTATTCCTCCCGTCTCCGCCGCTAATACAATACAGAGCAATGGTATTGAGGTCATCATCAACAAGGAGCCAAGTCTGCTATTCCTCCCGCCTCCGCCGCTAATACAATACAGAGCAATGGTATTGAGGTCATCATCAAGACGGAGCCAAGTCTGCTATTCCTCCCGCCTCCGCCGCTAATACAATACAGAGCAATGGTATTGAGGTCATCATCAAGACGGAGCCAAGTCTGCTATTCCTCCCGTCTCCGCCGCTAATACAATACAGAGCAATGGTATTGAGGTCATCATCAACAAGGACCCAAGTCTGCTATTTCTCCCGCCTCCGCCGCTAATACAATACAGAGCAATGGTATTGAGGTCATCATCAAGACGGAGCCAAGTCTGCTATTCCTCCCGTCTCCGCCGCTAATACAATACAGAGCAATGGTATTGAGGTCATCATCAACAAGGAGCCAAGTCGGCTATTCCTCCCGTCTCCGCCGCTAATACAATACAGAGCAATGGTATTGAGGTCATCATCAAGACGGAGCCAAGTCTGCTATTCCTCCCGCCTCCGCCGCTAATACAATACAGAGCAATGGTATTGAGGTCATCATCAAGACGGAACCAAGTCTGCTATTCCTCCCGTCTCCGCCGCTAATACAATACAGAGCAATGGTATTGAGGTCATCATCAACAAGGAGCCAAGTCGGCTATTCCTCCCGTCTCCGCCGCTAATACAATACAGAGCAATGGTATTGAGGTCATCATCAAGACGGAGCCAAGTCTGCTATTCCTCCCGCCTCCGCCGCTAATACAATACAGAGCAATGGTATTGAGGTCATCATCAAGACGGAACCAAGTCTGCTATTCCTCCTGTCTCCGCCGCTAATACAATACAGAGCAATGGTATTGAGGTCATCATCAAGACGGAACCAAGTCTGCTATTCCTCCCGCCTCCGCCGCTAATACAATACAGAGCAATGGTATTGAGGTCATCATCAAGACGGAGCCAAGTCTGCTATTCCTCCCGCCTCCGCCGCTAATACAATACAGAGCAATGGTATTGAGGTCATCATCAAGACGGAACCAAGTCTGCTATTCCTCCCGTCTCCGCCGCTAATACAATACAGAGCAATGGTATTGAGGTCATCATCAAGACGGAACCAAGTCTGCTATTCCTCCCGCCTCCGCCGCTAATACAATACAGAGCAATGGTATTGAGGTCATCATCAAGACGGAGCCAAGTCTGCTATTCCTCCCGTCTCTGCCGCTAATACAATACAGAGCAATGGTATTGAGGTTATCATCAAGACGGAGCCAAGTCTGCTATTCCTCCCGTCTCCGCCGCTAATACAATACAGAGCAATGGTATTGAGGTCATCATCAAGACGGAGCCAAGTCTGCTATTCCTCCCGTCTCCGCCGCTAATACAATACAGAGCAATGGTATTGAGGTCATCATCAAGACGGAGCCAAGTCTGCTATTCCTCCCGCCTCCGCCGCTAATACAATACAGAGCAATGGTATTGAGGTCATCATCAACAAGGAGCCAAGTCTGCTATTCCTCCCCCCTCCGCCGCTAATACAATACAGAGCAATGGTATTGAGGTCATCATCAAGACGGAGCCAAGTCTGCTATTCCTTCCGCCTCCGCCGCTAATACAATACAGAGCAATGGTATTGAGGTCATCATCAACAAGGAGCCAAGTCTGCTATTCCTTCCGCCTCCGCCGCTAATACAATACAGAGCAATGGTATTGAGGTCATCATCAAGACGGAGCCAAGTCTGCTATTCCTCTCGTCTCCGCCGCTAATACAATACAGAGCAATGGTATTGCGGTCATCATCAACAAGGAGCCAAGTCTGCTATTCCTCCCGCCTCCGCCGCTAATACAATACAGAGCAATGGTATTGAGGTCATCATCAAGACGGAGCCAAGTCTGCTATTCCTCCCGCCTCCGCCGCTAATACAATACAGAGCAATGGTATTGAGGTCATCATCAACAAGGAGCCAAGTCTGCTATTCCTCCCGCCTCCGCCGCTAATACAATACAGAGCAATGGTATTGAGGTCATCATCAAGACGGAGCCAAGTCTGCTATTCCTCCCGTCTCCGCCGCTAATACAATACAGAGCAATGGTATTGAGGTCATCATCAAGACGGAGCCAAGTCTGCTATTCCTCCTGCCTCCGCCGCTAATACAATACAGAGCAATGGTATTGAGGTCATCATCAAGACGGAGCCAAGTCTGCTATTCCTCCTGCCTCCGCCGCTAATACAATACAGAGCAATGGTATTGAGGTCATCATCAAGACGGAGCCAAGTCTGCTATTCCTCCCGCCTCCGCTGCTAAAACAATACAGAGCAATGGTATTGAGGTCATCATCAAGACGGAGCCAAGTCTGCTATTCCTCCTGCCTCCGCCGCTAATACAATACAGAGCAATGGTATTGAGGTCATCATCAAGACGGAGCCAAGTCTGCTATTCCTCCTGCCTCCGCCGCTAATACAATACAGAGCAATGGTATTGAGGTCATCATCAAGACGGAGCCAAGTCTGCTATTCCTCCCGTCTCCGCCGCTAATACAATACAGAGCAATGGTATTGTGGTCATCGTCAAGACGGAGCCAAGTCTGCTATTCCTCCCGCCCCGCCGCTAATACAATACAGAGCAATGGTATTGAGGTCATCATCAAGACGGAGCCAAGTCTGCTGTTCCTCCCGCCTCCGCCGCTAATACAATACAGAGCAATGGTATTGAGGTCATCATCAAGACGGAGCCAAGTCTGCTGTTCCTCCCGCCTCCGCCGCTAATACAATACAGAGCAATGGTATTGAGGTCATCATCAAGACGGAGCCAAGTCTGCTATTCCTCCCACCTCCGCCGCTAATACAATACAGAGCAATGGTATTGAGGTCATCATCAAGACGGAGCCAAGTCTGCTATTCCTCCCGCCTCCGCCGCTAATACAATACAGAGCAATGGTATTGAGGTCATCATCAAGACGGAGCCAAGTCTGCTGTTCCTCCCGCCTCCGCCGCTAATACAATACAGAGCAATGGTATTGAGGTCATCATCAAGACGGAGCCAAGTCTGCTATTCCTCCCGCCTCCGCCGCTAATACAATACAGAGCAATGGTATTGAGGTCATCATCAAGACGGAGCCAAGTCTGCTATTCCTCCCGTCTCCGCCGCTAATACAATACAGAGCAATGGTATTGAGGTCATCATCAAGACGGAGCCAAGTCTGCTATTCCTCCCGCCTCCGCCGCTAGTACAATACAGAGCAATGGTATTGATGTCATCATCAAGACGGAGCCAAGTCTGCTATTCCTCCCGCCACCGCCGCTAATACAATACAGAGCAATGGTATTGAGGTCATCATCAAGACGGAGCCAGGTCTGCTATTCCTCCCGCCTCCGCCGCTAATACAATACAGAGCAATGGTATTGAGGTCATCATCAAGACGGAGCCAAGTCTGCTATTCCTCCCGCCTCCGCCGCTAATACAATACAGAGCAATGGTATTGAGGTCATCATCAAGACGGAGCCAAGTCTGCTATTCCTCCCGTCTCCGCCGCTAATACAATACAGAGCAATGGTATTGAGGTCATCATCAAGACGGAGCCAAGTCTGCTATTCCTCCCGCCTCCGCCGCTAATACAATACAGAGCAATGGTATTGAGGTCATCATCAAGACGGAGCCAAGTCTGCTATTCCTCCCGCCTCCGCCGCTAATACAATACAGAGCAATGGTATTGAGGTCATCATCAAGACGGAGCCAAGTCTGCTATTCCTTCCGCCTCCGCCGCTAATACAATACAGAGCAATGGTATTGAGGTCATCATCAAGACGGAGCCAAGTCTGCTATTCCTCCCGCCTCCGCCGCTAATACAATACAGAGCAATGGTATTGAGGTCATCATCAAGACGGAACCAAGTCTGCTATTCCTCCCGCCTCCGCCGCTAATACAATACAGAGCAATGGTATTGAGGTCATCATCAAGACGGAACCAAGTCTGCTATTCCTCCCGCCTCCGCCGCTAATACAATACAGAGCAATGGTTTTGAGGTCATCATCAAGACGGAGCCAAGTCCGCTATTCCCCCCGCCTCCGCCGCTTATACAATACAGAGCAATGGTATTGAGGTCATCATCAAGACGGAGCCAAGTCTGCTATTCCTCCCGCCTCCGCCGCTAATACAATACAGAGCAATGGTATTGAGGTCATCATCAAGACGGAGCCGAGTCTGCTATACCTCCCGCCTCCGCCGCTAATACAATACAGAGCAATGGTATTGAGGTCATCATCAAGACGGAGCCAAGTCTGCTATTCCTCCCGCCTCCGCCGCTAATACAATACAGAGCAATGGTATTGCGGTCATCATCAAGACGGAGCCAAGTCTGCTAGTCCTACCGGTTCCGCCGCTAATACAATACAGAGCAATGGTATTGAGGTCATCATCAAGACGGAGCCAAGTCTGCTATTCGCTTGGCCAGAATGGCAACTCAAACTAATCCAAAAACCAACGCTCGGGACTCTCCAAGCAAGGTGACAGATAATCGATATCGGTCTCGGTACACTCTGTGCACGCAATAATAGACCTTCACTATCGCAACGCTTCACTTTTGTTATGGAAGTTGAAACTGTTCCTAAACCAGGTATTACTGAATTAGACATCAAGACTCCGAACATAAGATTTGATATTTTAGCTACTTTTCATAATTTACGGTTTGTTAAACTTTGGGATCTATTGCATTTTAATTCACATTTTTAACCGCCCCTG
Organism: Isoperla grammatica; assembly: GCA_945910005.1. Lineage (NCBI taxonomy): Eukaryota > Metazoa > Arthropoda > Insecta > Plecoptera > Perlodidae > Isoperla > Isoperla grammatica. The sequence goes on along the minus strand of OX246737.1, from coordinate 67,801,524 downwards.
GCTATGCAATGGTCGTTTACTCTCCGTATTCCACTAGAAAATTTCCAAGTTTGCGTAAACTTTTACTGCTATATGTTTTTGTATTTTATTCTCCATTCTCGTAAAAAAATAATTCAAAGTATAAATTAAAAATCGAGAAAAATATCGATATTCGTGAAGGCCTCTAGGCTATAAGGCAAATAAAAACAAATATAGCCCTTACTTATAGCTATGACGCGTGTTGGAAGAGCTAACGTCACTAGGGGTCAGAAGGACGGTGTTAAACTAACAATTAAATGCGTACTTGCCAGTGTCTATAAACTACAAAAAATTAGGGATTTCACTACCAATTCAATTCAATTCAATTCAATTTAAACTCATTTTATTCCCACAAATCAAACATACTTCCACCAGTACATACAAACAATAAACATTAATGAAACATAAGAAAGCAAAATATAATATATGCATACAAAACACTGAAAACCTTGTTATGGGAAGCTCGCGTAAGGAACGGAATCCTTGTGGTCCAGCTGACAATGTAAATTAAAATATGTGTACATAGCAGACAGTCAGTGGAAAGAAAGTAATCATAATAAACAGCAAAACAAAACTAATACTAATAATACATTATAATAATTTTAGTAAGAAATAGGACCGATAATTAATGAAAGTTTAAGTTTCAATTAGGAACGTAAGTATAACACACAAAAACTTGTTATTAGCAATGAAAATTCAATGCAAATACTCGATTCCAGCACCATTATACAGGTTCGATAGCTTTACAAAATTAATTCAAAATTTTTAATTTAACTTATTAAAATCATGCAGAAGTAACCAATCATTGACCTTTTTTTAAATATAAATAAACTAGTGGCACTCTTTATTTCAAGAGGAATTTCATTAAATATTAAGTTTTTTGGTCCCAGGTAGTCAACATGCCGCTGCCCCATTAACTTATGTTTACGGGGTACAGTTAACTTATATGTTGCGCCCAATAACGCACTCCTAGTTTTATGAGGCGGAGATGCATCTGAATAGGTTGAAGATTTATAAAATTTAAAATTTTTGAAGGTATGTATCAAAGCAGATGTTACATATATTTGCCTAATGTCTAACACCTTCATGGTCATTTGGAATGTGAAGTCGCTAGAAAACTGTATGTGTTTGTTTAAAATTATTTTTAGTAATCATTTTTGCATAGATATCAATGGTTTAAGGTATGTCATGCTAACTCCGCCCCAGCCAATGTTACCTTATTGTAAGATATTTTGCCCCAAAGCTCTATAAACAGTCATCATTACCTTCCTGTTTACACATTCCCTTAATCTATAAAAAAACAAACAGGATATTTCGAATTCTTTTTACTAAGGCAGCAACTTGCACATTCCATCTTAGGTGCTTATATAACATAATTCCAAAATATTTTGCATTTTCTTTTGCTTCAATTTCATAACACTGGCATGTACTTTCACTTAAACAATTTGATACATGTAATTTTAAAGAAAATTCACGATCAGGGAGCGTTTTCGAATCATAAAAGGTATATAAATAGTTTTACTTTCATTTAAAGTTAGCAGATTATCTTATAACCACTCATAAATAATTTTTAACTCCAGATTTGCATGCATAAACACTTGGTGCCAGTTTTCACCTGTAAAAATCAGGACCGGATCATAAGCATCGTTAAAAATTTTCAGATAACTTTAATATCACACAGATCATTAACAAAAACAAGATCGGGCCCAGTACGGTTCCTTGTGAGACTCCATATTTAATTATGTTTGGTACACCCAAAGTGTTTCCAATTTTCACCATTTGTTCTCGACCCACAAGGTAACCCCCGTGTACCCAATTTCTCTAGCTTTTGAATCAATATCTTGTGATCAACAGTACCTAAGGCCTTGGCCAGATCTAAAAAAACGGCCGATACCTTCTTGTTTCTATCAAAACTACTATAAAAGTAACTCGTTAATTGATATATTGCATCATCCTTGCTCATTTTCGGCCTGAAACCGTACAGGAATAAGACATAATTTTATGTTTATCTACATAATTTAACAACCGGACTTTAATGCATTTTTCAATAATTTTCGAGGAATGCGATAGCAAAGAAATTGGCCTATAAGTTTCCAGTTTTGATGGATCATTCCCTTTATGAAGCGGTACAATGATTGCTGTTTTTAGACATTGGGGAAAAACACCGGTTTCAAAGCACAAGTTACAAATATAAGCTAAAAGGGTTCGCTACATAGCAGTCTGAGCGTTTTATTACATCAACTGAAATACCATCAAACCCACAAGATGAATCATTTAGTTGTAAAATTAAACTACATATTTCACTAACAGTAACTGGGGTTAGAAACAAACTATTGCTGGTGTTATAATACCTTTTTCTTTCACGCTGTGGCCGGGCTTGTGCACGAGCTGTTCCAGGCCTATCCCTTCAGATGTTATCTCTACTCATTTTAATTTTATCAGCTAAAGACGTACCAACATTAGAAAAATAGTTGACAAATGCATCTGCTACTTTCTGGGGCTCATCTGATACTTTACAACTACGTCCTTCAATTAAAGATCAATGACTGGTAGTGATAGTTTTGTTTTCCTACCCGAGGCCTCATGTATCGTTGACCAAATTTTCTTTGGACAATCCTTATTTCGATCGAATTGCTTTGCGTAATAATCGAATTTTGTTTTGCTTACAAGTCTATTAAGAAAATTTCTGTATAATTTAAACCTTTCATTAAGGTGCATTATTTCATTTATATTTGCATTGGAATTTTTTTTTCAATTTCAACAAATTAACTCACATTGCATCTCTCTTCCTAATCGAAGTTATCAAACCAGATGTAATTCAAGGTTTCAATTTCATAAACTTAGAATTTTCCTTCTTCACTTTTCCTCTAAAGCTTGTTCAATGTGTTTTTTCAAGGTGAAAACAAATTCATTAATAGCTTCGTTTACATCTACTTTATCCAAAGTACTTCCCACGTTTCAAATTTAAGTGCGGATATAAGTTTTTCGTAAACTACCACTTTTTTATTTTCATTATAATGCGGTCTTGCAGTAGAACTTTCATTATTTTGGGTTGACCAGTCCACGAAAATTGGATAGTGATCAGTTACATTTACTTTTAACACTCCTGAACAAATAGATTGTTGACTAACCGATTTCACAAAAAAAAGGTCAATGCATGTGCTTGACGTATTGGTTTCTCGTGTTGGAGCATTAACACATGATTTATTTATTTATTTATTCATGATCTAAATACAGCTATACAGCCATTTTACATTAAACCTTCAAATGTAACATTATAACATTATCCATTTTTTTTAAATTTTTTTTATAACAACTAGGTATGTATATACTTTTAACTGATATGATGATATTAAATTTAAATAATTAAATTCGTACTTGCCAGTGTAACCATATACTACAAATGTTGACAAAAACGATTATGAAAAATTAAGAGCCTTCATTGTTATTGTTGGATGTTTGGTATAAGAAAAACTATAACATGTGTACAACGCGTATGTATGTAGTAGCTAGAATCCTATTGGGACAGCTCTGCCTTCCAATCTTTGAGTGAATGGATTCATTTGGTACTCTCATTGACACCAGCTGACAAATGACTAGTAATTTAGAAAAATGTATGTATGTGGCCTTATGTCCTAAATACCTGGCCTTATATATTAGCACTACACTAACTACAAGCAACACTGAGCATACGAGCCAGTGTTGACCTTTGCTTAGCGTCGATAAGGTATCGAACTATGCATACTCGCTTGGATACATCTACGTCATTACATTGTCCGGATAAATATTCGTTGTAATGGAAATACTTAAACTGAGGGGGAGGGAGGGGCGGGGGTAGGGGGGCTCTTTCTATGCATTTTTTAATAACAACTAAAAATGTGTATATTTGGTTGATATTTGTCTTGTTTTAGCAAAGCACAAAAAATAAAAAATAAATTATTTTTTTAACTGTTTATGTAGCATAACACTTTCAATATTAAACCACTTAAATGTACCTCTCCCCTCGGATTTCTGGTTCCCTGGTATTATACACGCTGCTCAGAGGACTACATTGATGTGGACGAGCGGGTGTTCTTCTCATCCACACATTTATAAGATGGACGTTTGTTCTCGGTGAAGATTTAGTTTGGCAAGTTCTGAGAGACGGATATCACTTCTATACAGCGTCAGTTTTCTGTTTTTACCATTATTGAATATGTTTACCTGTCATGTACTCCAGTGAAGAATGCAGTAGTGAAAATTGTTGTTTTGTTGCTGACTAGACTACACTGAAAACTTCCATCAAAGCCTACAAACCTCGTCTTCACTTAGTACTTAAGTAGGTCACTTAGTACTTAAGTAGGTTACTTAGTACTTAAGTAGGTCACTTAGGTAGTAAACAAACTTGTAATTCCATAAGAACGAAATATGCTAACTAATCATACGTGTGTTGAGGTACCAATTTAAGAAGCAATAGTGAAGACAATGTAAATAGGCCTCCTAGGTAGACTTATAGTAGAGAGAACGAGCCCTGAGTTCTCCTGCGAAGAGAACTTACTTATCGACTCAGATACTGAATAAATAGGAACCGTGGAGTAGCTGGCAATTTCAAAATCGCGCCTCTCTTATGTACACTCATTAGAGCACGACTGCCGATAGGAGCCAAACGTGGGCCCTACCATAGGGTACTTCATAGCCTTATAATAGTAGGGTGCGTGGGATGTGTTGGGAAACAACACCTATGTATGTTGTGCTGAATGTTGGGGCGGAGGCAGAGGTGGGTGGGACGGGACGGGACGGGACGGGTGTCCCTGCGGTTGATTTTCACGAGTTCCAAGTGGTGATCGTGTGAATATAAAGATTGAAAAAGATCAAGCACAGTATGGACCATGTTTTGTTATTGGTTGCCTTACGTTCTGAGGCAACTCAACGCTGTAAATATGCCCACTAAGACCCCTTGCAACAATGTAAGCATTTACAGTTCCTTCCATAATGTCAGTGAAAAAAGTAAAAGGATAATGAAAGTAATAAGCACAGCATCTTAAAATGTATTGCTATGTAAAAAATCTGTAATATCTAGCAAAGTTCCAAAATAGCTACCTTGTGAATGAGAACATCCAAATTTGGTCAGAAGTTGAGTTTTTTGTAACAACTCAACCGTGTGTGAAACTGATTGATTAAACGTTTGATAGCGACACAGAAAAGCATACCTACAGGAGCCACCAAAAAGCAAAACCAAAAAGCGATTGGTTTTCACGAGTTCCAAGTGGTGACCGTGTGAGTTTCAAGATTGAAAAAGATCAAGCACAACGTACAGAGGAAAAAGTCTGTCTAGACCACATACTCCCAAAAGTAACAGTTTGGCAGTATTAAATACGAAAAAGAGTAACGGTGTTCAATGGCAAAGTAGTGTTTTTCATGACCATACGTCTAGGCCCAAAGGTTTAATTATTGTAAAACAATACTTGTCAATAGTCACTCTGTGGGCTTCCTTCTAAACTACGGACCGGTAACAATATTGTGTTTGTTTCACTTTGCGTTGGAGGTGGTGGCTCGTCTAAACGTAGGCTTAATCTAGGAGGGGCATTACATTGCAGTATAGATGTGTAAACCTGCCCTGCGATTCAAGTAAGAAATCTATTGGGAATGGAATCTATCGACCATCGCATAGCATGTCATTGTCATCAGTACTCAACAGGTCCTGATTGTCAAAAGTGTTCAGGGCAGTCTATAGCCCTAGGTTCTCTTCAACACTGGATAGGACCTGGTGCTCTCATCCCATAGGCTAGACTTAGTAGCCTACCTACATAATGATATCCAGCCTCTAGACACCAACCTTGAACGTAAAGAAGACGATTGTACGAAAAGGAATGTGGGCTGTAACGATTTTCAATGCACCATTGCTACGGAAAAATCAAGAATATTTATTATTTCATTTAATAATTTAAAAAAATACATCTTTGGTACATGAAACATTGTGTATTTCCATAAATAATACACATTTGTAGGTTAAGTTCTTCAAGAAATTAGCTATGAGTCACTCATATTATTATTATTTTCCCTACATTGTGCTTGTCCTTGATAAGTCTTCTTCTACGCAAACCACAAATCACAAATCCCGAATTATAAAGTAAAATGATTCAACTAGGCCTATACAATATTCTTCATAATCATAATTCTCTACATTTATGTATAAACATTGTGTGTGTATATTTCATATTTTGCAACTGCAGACTCGTGTTCACATAATAAGGTCGCTAAATAAATAAAACATATCTTCGCGGTTGAGACGACATGGAATCGCTATAATGAGCCTCGTGAGTTTGTCGCTATTCATAATACAACATAGGGGTTGGTTTTGTACACTGTACAGTGTACAGTCTATGAATCCAACAATAATTTCAGCTTATTAATGAACAACCAAAGTTGACACCATTTCAGCGTGTGACGATCCGTTATGACCCAATTTCGAGTAATTGCATGAACTGAAGTGGTTCCATTTTGTTATGAGCGTAGGCTAAATTATGTCATTCATTCAAAGAGTCTGCAGCCACATAACTGGTGAGTCATACACTGGTCAATGTGAAGGCCTTTATGGACTGACGATTCAAATATAACAAAGGTATGTCATTACCACGATTAATTAAAATATCAAACTAACCTTGCCTTTATAATTGTTTAATCACTCGTCTATGTTAATCCACCCACATTGTGCATTGATCCACTCAATAACACAATACTCATGCAAGAGAAGGAAACTAGTCCCAACGTTAATAGTACAGACTAAATGTTTCTACATCTCTAGTCCCTAGCATACTTGAAATACGGCAATTAAGTATAGTTTACGACCGTGGGTGGGATACCTGGAAATTCAGAACACAGCGGGCGTGACTAATGACAGCCGTGTGACTCTACTAATGGGAAGACAGCCTAAAGAACGCCAGACAACTGTCACAGCGTGTACAAAGTGGTAGCAGATAAGGATTTGAGGTCAGGATACAAGTTACGTTGCGGCTAGTATAAGAAGAATTTCTAGTGTTATAGTGTTATATAGCCATGAAGTATAATAGTTACTGCGAGAGAAGTAACAAGGGTAAAACTTATTTTAGGTGATTTCCACCTGCTTAGTTCAATTAGGAGTTATTGTTGTGTTGTTAATTTACGTTATATTAAAAAAACTAATAAAAGTCTTCTACAAATTAGGATAGCAAAGCCGGATAAAGGTACGTAGGGTAATATGGTGTTGGTTGTCGCCCCCCCCCCTCCCCCACCCCTACACTCACCGTTTCAACACACACCAAAAGTAAACTTTTCCATAAATGTGGGTGAGTTAGCAAGACACCTAATAAATGTCTTCTATAACGCAGGATAGCAAAGCCGGATAAAGGTACGTAGGGTAATATGGTGCTGGTTGTCGCTCCCCCCCCCCCCCCTCCCCCTCCCCTACACTCGCCGTTTCAACACACACCAAAAGTAAACTTTTCCATAAATGTGGGTGAGTTAGCAAGACACCTAATAAATGTCGTCTATAACGCAGGATGGCAAAGCCGGATAAAGGTACGTAGGGTAATATGGTGTTGGTTGTCGCCCCCCTCCCCCTCCCCCACCCCTACACTCACCGTTTCAATACACACCAAAAGTAAACTTTTCCATAAATGTGGGTGAGTTAGCAAGACACCTAATAAATGTCTTCTATAACGCAGGATGGCAAAGCCGGATAAAGGTACGTAGGGTAATATGGTGCTGGTTGTCGCTCCTCCCCCCCTCCCCCTCCCCTACACTCACCGTTTCAACACACACCAAAAGTAAACTTTTCCATGAATGTGGGTGAGTTAGCAAGACACCTTATAAATGTCGTCTATAACGCAGGATGGCAAAGCCGGATAAAGGTACGTAGGGTAATATGGTGTTGGTTGTCGCTCCCCCCCCTCCCCCTCCCCCTCCCCTACACTCACCGTTTCAACACACACCAAAAGCAAACCTTTCTATGAATGTGGGTGAGTTAGCAAGACACCTAATAAATGTCTTCTATAACGCAGGATAGCAAAGCCGGATAAAGGTACGTAGGGTAATATGGTGCTGGTTGTCGCTCCTCCCCCCCTCCCCCTCCCCTACACTCACCGTTTCAACACACACCAAAAGTAAACTTTTCCATGAATGTGGGTGAGTTAGCAAGACACCTTATAAATGTCGTCTATAACGCAGGATGGCAAAGCCGGATAAAGGTACGTAGGGTAATATGGTGTTGGTTGTCGCCCCCCCCCCCCCCTCCCCCACCCCTACACTCACCGTTTCAACACACACCAAAAGTAAACTTTTCCATAAATGTGGGTGAGTTAGCAAGACACCTAATAAATGTCTTCTATAACGCAGGATGGCAAAGCCGGATAAAGGTACGTAGGGTAATATGGTGCTGGTTGTCGCTCCTCCCCCCCTCCCCCTCCCCTACACTCACCGTTTCAACACACACCAAAAGTAAACTTTTCCATGAATGTGGGTGAGTTAGCAAGACACCTTATAAATGTCGTCTATAACGCAGGATGGCAAAGCCGGATAAAGGTACGTAGGGTAATATGGTGTTGGTTGTCGCTCCCCCCCCTCCCCCTCCCCCTCCCCTACACTCACCGTTTCAACACACACCAAAAGCAAACCTTTCTATGAATGTGGGTGAGTTAGCAAGACACCTAATAAATGTCTTCTATAACGCAGGATGGCAAAGCCGGATAAAGGTACGTAGGGTAATATGGTGCTGGTTGTCGCTCCTCCCCCCCTCCCCCTCCCCTACACTCACCGTTTCAACACACACCAAAAGTAAACTTTTCCATGAATGTGGGTGAGTTAGCAAGACACCTAATAAATGTCGTCTATAACGCAGGATAGCAAAGCCGGATAAAGGTACGTAGGGTAATATGGTGCTGGTTGTCGCTCCCCCCCCCTCCCCCTCCCCTACACTCACCGTTTCAACACACACCAAAAGTAAACTTTTCCATGAATGTGGGTGAGTTAGCAAGACACCTAATAAATGTCGTCTATAACGCAGGATGGCAAAGCCGGATAAAGGTACGTAGGGTAATATGGTGCTGGTTGTCGCTCCCCCCCCCCTCCCCCTCCCCTACACTCACCGTTTCAACACACACCAAAAGTAAACTTTTCCATGAATGTGGGTGAGTTAGCAAGACACCTAATAAATGTCGTCTATAACGCAGGATGGCAAAGCCGGATAAAGGTACGTAGGGTAATATGGTGTTGGTTGTCGCTCCCCCCCCTCCCCCACCCCTACACTCACCGTTTCAACACACACCAAAAGCAAACCTTTCTATGAATGTGGGTGAGTTAGCAAGACACCTAATAAATGTTTTCTCCTATGTTGATTTTTAGGCCTAGTCCTATCGGGTACACATGTAGTGACGGTCCAGTGAATTTTTACATTCTTGTATTTCCAGTAACAAATGTGTAAATTTTTCGTCGTAGCACTATGAAGTTGGAAATGTACAATATTATAAATAGTATGGTTTATAATTCAATAATATAATGATATATTTTCAGTGTTGCAGTTTCACGGTAGAGGAGAAATGCCATTAATGGAATTAAGGAAGTTACGTTTCTCGGTACCCTCCATATAGCTCAGGACCCACATATAGCTCGCAATCGCAAAGGGGACGGGTCAAATACTAGAAAATACTGTTAGTTCATATTGAATCCTATTGCAGCCCGTATAAAAGTATGTAACATTTGCAACTACTTAGTGACTATAACACATCTTTGATGACCTTCAGTGAAATATACATCAAAACAAATAGTTTTCTTGAAACCTAGCTATGTTATGTATGGTTTAATAATAATTACTTCACAAGGAGAGATATTTGATTCCCGGTGTTTCCCCCTTCCCTTCCGGGAGGGAAACTGAGAAAGAAGCTACCACTTTGACTCTTACCAAAATATTATGTATACAATATACTACATAAACATTATAAGCCTTCGATATATATAATGATGGTTCTTGTTGCTTTGCGTCTCTATTAGTGTAATATGCTACACGAAACGATTATAGGGTTGATAGATGAAGATTAAGTACACTATTCGACCACACGACCCTACAGGTGGCATACGCTGACTTCAGTGGAGTATGCAGGAATATATTTCGGGGAGGGCTGCCCACAGTAAAACATAACTGTAAACAGGTGTTCAACAAAAGACACAATGAAGGGTGTGTGGGGGGGGGGGGGGATGTCCTCCATAATAGCGAATTTAATTTTTTCAAGATCCGTATTTTTGAAGTGGTTGTGTGTTAGAAGAAGGTAAAGTGCTTTGCTGAACGGGATACGGTTACAACGGCACCAAATAAAATTTTAAAGTAATTTTAAGATTCAGTGTTATATAAATTACTATATTGTTACAACTAATACAGTGGGGGAGTATTTCCCGACTAAGCAAATAGAGAAATTAATGAGTAAATCTATTTAATTTTTTGCGGAAATGGTGATTTGCGGGAATGGTGAATGGGAGGCCTGGTGGTGAATGGGGGGAATGGTGAATGCCCCCCCCCCCTCCGGATACGCCACTGTCGGACTTGCACCACCCCCACTGCATGAGCCACCGCGGACGACTATATAATTACAAATGTATCTTATATTGTATGAAAGCGCAGTGTAGTTCTTCATCTGTGCTTTTGTTATAATCAGTGAGTGAGTGTTGTAATGGACGTGACTTCAACGTAAACGTCATATTGTTATTTATGGTTTGGGGATATTTTTATTACTTTTGTCAGAAAAGGCCGCTAATTGGCTGAACTTTTAATCGAATTCATTCTTACTCTCATAACTCATGATTATGGCTGGGATTGTATTTTTTAAATGAATAAACAACTCATTATCTGCCGACGATAGAGACAGATGAATCATAACGTTAACACGACATTTCAAAATTAGCAACTTACAGAACAAAATGTATGTTGCTTCCTAAAGGAGCTAGAAGGTAAACGTTTTCAATTTAAGTTGTAGGACTGTCAATTAATCAAGAAGCCATATCAAATTTCTGTAACAAAATATAATAATATCACAGGAGTTACGAACGTTTTTGTACTGTGGCGCTCAGAGTTATGGCGTCACACGGCCTGGTAGAAGCTGTGCCGAGCTGCAACAGCCACCTGTGATGACGTCACACGGCCTGGTAGAAGCTGTGCCGAGCTGCAACAGCCACCTGTGATGACGTCACACGGCCTGGTAGAAGCTGTGCCGAGCTGCAACAGCCACCTGTGATGACGTCACACGGCCTGGTAGAAGCTGTGCCGAGCTGCAACAGCCACCTGTGATGACGTCACACGGCCTGGTAGAAGCTGTGCCGAGCTGCAACAGTCACCTGTGATGACGTCACACGGCCTGGTAGAAGCTGTGCCGAGCTGCAACAGCCACCTGTGATGACGTCACACGGCCTGGTAGAAGCTGTGCCGAGCTGCAACAGCCACCTGTGATGGCGTCACACGGCCTGGTAGAAGCTGTGCCGAGCTGCAACAGCCACCTGTGATGACGTCACACGGCCTGGTAGAAGCTGTGCCGAGCTGCAACAGCCACCTGTGATGACGTCACACGGCCTGGTAGAAGCTGTGCCGAGCTGCAACAGCCACACGGCCTGGTAGAAGCTGTGCCGAGCTGCAACAGCCACCTGTGATGACGTCACACGGCCTGGTAGAAGCTGTGCCGAGCTGCAACAGCCACCTGTGATGACGTCACACGGCCTGGTAGAAGCTGTGCCGAGCTGCAACAGCCACCTGTGATGACGTCACACGGCCTGGTAGAAGCTGTGCCGAGCTGCAACATCCACCTGTGATGACGTCACACGGCCTGGTAGAAGCTGTGCCGAGCTGCAACAGCCACCTGTGATGACGTCACACGGCCTGGTAGAAGCTGTGCCGAGCTGCAACAGCCACCTGTGATGACGTCACACGGCCTGGTAGAAGCTGTGCCGAGCTGCAACAGCCACCTGTGATGACGTCACACGGCCTGGTAGAAGCTGTGCCGAGCTGCAACAGCCACCTGTGATGACGTCACACGGCCTGGTAGAAGCTGTGCCGAGCTGCAACAGCCACACGGCCTGGTAGAAGCTGTGCCGAGCTGCAACAGCCACCTGTGATGACGTCACACGGCCTGGTAGAAGCTGTGCCGAGCTGCAACAGCCACCTGTGATGACGTCACACGGCCTGGTAGAAGCTGTGCCGAGCTGCAACAGCCACCTGTGATGACGTCACACGGCCTGGTAGAAGCTGTGCCGAGCTGCAACAGCCACCTGTGATGACGTCACACGGCCTGGTAGAAGCTGTGCCGAGCTGCAACAGCCACCTGTGATGACGTCACATGGCCTGGTAGAAGCTGTGCCGAGCTGCAACAGCCACCTGTGATGACGTCACACGTCCTGGTAGAAGCTGTGCCGAGCTGCCACCTGTGATGACGTCACACGGCCTGGTAGAAGCTGTGCCGAGCTGCAACAGCCACCTGTGATGACGTCACACGGCCTGGTAGAAGCTGTGCCGAGCTGCAACAGCCACCTGTGATGACGTCACACGGCCTGGTAGAAGCTGTGCCGAGCTGCAACAGCCACCTGTGATGACGTCACACGGCCTGGTAGAAGCTGTGCCGAGCTGCAACAGCCACCTGTGATGACGTCACACGGCCTGGTAGAAGCTGTGCCGAGCTGCAACAGCCACCTGTGATGACGTCACACGGCCTGGTAGAAGCTGTGCCGAGCTGCAACAGCCACCTGTGATGACGTCACACGGCCTAGTAGAAGCTTTGCCGAGCTGCAACAGTCACCTGTGATGGCGTCACATGGCCTGGTAGAAGCTGTGCCGAGCTGCAACAGCCACCTGTGATGACGTCACACGGCCTGGTAGAAGCTGTGCCGAGCTGCAACAGCCACCTGTGATGACGTCACACGGCCTGGTAGAAGCTGTGCCGAGCTGCACAGCCACCTGTGATGACGTCACACGGCCTGGTAGAAGCTGTGCCGAGCTGCAACAGTCACCTGTGATGACGTCACACGGCCTGGTAGAAGCTGTGCCGAGCTGCAACAGTCACCTGTGATGGCGTCACATGGCCTGGTAGAAGCTGTGCCGAGCTGCAACAGCCACCTGTGATGACGTCACACGGCCTGGTAGAAGCTGTGCCGAGCTGCAACAGCCACCTGTGATGACGTCACACGGCCTGGTAGAAGCTGTGCCGAGCTGCACAGCCACCTGTGATGACGTCACACGGCCTAGTAGAAGCTTTGCCGAGCTGCAACAGCCACCTGTGATGACGTCACACGGCCTGGTAGAAGCTGTGCCGAGCTGCAACAGCCACCTGTGATGACGTCACACGGCCTGGTAGAAGCTGTGCCGAGCTGCAACAGCCCCCTGTGATGACGTCACACGGCCTGGTAGAAGCTGTGCCGAGCTGCAACAGCCACCTGTGATGACGTCACACTGCCTGGTAGAAGCTGTGCCGAACTGCAACAGTCACCTGTGATGACGTCACACGGCCTAGTAGAAGCTTTGCCGAGCTGCAACAGCCACCTGTGATGACGTCACACGGCCTGGTAGAAGCTGTGCCGAGCTGCAACAGCCACCTGTGATGACGTCACACGGCCTGGTAGAAGCTGTGCCGAGCTGCAACAGCCACCTGTGATGACGTCACACGGCCTGGTAGAAGCTGTGCCGAGCTGCAACAGCCACCTGTGATGACGTCACACGGCCTGGTAGAAGCTGTGCCGAGCTGCAACAGCAACCTGTGATGACGTCACACGGCCTGGTAGAAGCTGTGCCGAGCTGCAACCTGTGATGACGTCACACGGCCTGGTAGAAGCTGTGCCGAGCTGCAACAGTCACCTGTGATGGCGTCACACTGCCTGGTAGAAGCTGTGCCGAGCTGCAACAGCCACCTGTGATGACGTCACACGGCCTGGTAGAAGCTGTGCCGAGCTGCAACAGCCACCTGTGATGACGTCACACGGCCTGGTAGAAGCTGTGCCGAGCTGCAACAGCCACCTGTGATGACGTCACACGGCCTGGTAGAAGCTGTGCCGAGCTGCAACAGTCACCTGTGATGACGTCACACGGCCTGGTAGAAGCTGTGCCGAGCTGCAACAGCCACCTGTGATGACGTCACACGGCCTGGTAGAAGCTGTGCCGAGCTGCAACAGCCACCTGTGATGACGTCACACGGCCTGGTAGAAGCTGTGCCGAGCTGCAACAGCCACCTGTGATGACGTCACACGGCCTGGTAGAAGCTGTGCCGAGCTGCAACAGCCACCTGTGATGACGTCACACGGCCTGGTAGAAGCTGTGCCGAGCTGCAACAGCCACCTGTGATGACGTCACACGGCCTGGTAGAAGCTGTGCCGAGCTGCAACAGCCACCTGTGATGGTGTCACACAGCCTGGTAGAAGCTGTGCCGAGCTGCAACAGCCACCTGTGATGACGTCACACGGCCTGGTAGAAGCTGTGCCGAGCTGCAACAGCCACCTGTGATGGTGTCACACGGCCTGGTAGAAGCTGTGCCGAGCTGCAACAGCCACCTGTGATGACGTCACACGGCCTGGTAGAAGCTGTGCCGAGCTGCAACAGCCACCTGTGATGACGTCACACGGCCTGGTAGAAGCTGTGCCGAGCTGCAACAGCCACCTGTGATGACGTCACACGGCCTGGTAGAAGCTGTGCCGAGCTGCAACAGCCACCTGTGATGACGTCACACGGCCTGGTAGAAGCTGTGCCGAGCTGCAACAGCCACCTGTGATGACGTCACACGGCCTGGTAGAAGCTGTGCCGAGCTGCAACAGCCACCTGTGATGACGTCACACGGCCTGGTAGAAGCTATGCCGAGCTGCAACAGCCACCTGTGATGACGTCACACGGCCTGGTAGAAGCTGTGCCGAGCTGCAACAGCCACCTGTGATGACGTCACACGGCCTGGTAGAAGCTGTGCCGAGCTGCAACAGCCACCTGTGATGACGTCACACGGCCTGGTAGAAGCTGTGCCGAGCTGCAACAGCCACCTGTGATGACGTCACACGGCCTGGTAGAAGCTGTGCCGAGCTGCAACAGCCACCTGTGATGACGTCACACGGCCTGGTAGAAGCTGTGCCGAGCTGCAACAGCCACCTGTGATGACGTCACACGGCCTGGTAGAAGCTGTGCCGAGCTGCAACAGTCACCTGTGTTGACGTCACACGGCCTGGTAGAAGCTGTGCCGAGCTGCAACAGCCACCTGTGATGACGTCACACGGCCTGGTAGAAGCTGTGCCGAGCTGCAACAGCCACCTGTGATGACGTCACACGGCCTGGTAGAAGCTGTGCCGAGCTGCAACAGCCACCTGTGATGACGTCACACGGCCTGGTAGAAGCTGTGCCGAGCTGCAACAGCCACCTGTGATGACGTCACACGGCCTGGTAGAAGCTGTGCCGAGCTGCAACAGCCACCTGTGATGACGTCACACGGCCTGGTAGAAGCTGTGCCGAGCTGCAACAGCCACCTGTGATGACGTCACACGGCCTGGTAGAAGCTGTGCCGAGCTGCAACAGCAACCTGTGATGACGTCACACGGCCTGGTAGAAGCTGTGCCGAGCTGCAACCTGTGATGACGTCACACGGCCTGGTAGAAGCTGTGCCGAGCTGCAACAGTCACCTGTGATGGCGTCACACTGCCTGGTAGAAGCTGTGCCGAGCTGCAACAGCCACCTGTGATGACGTCACACGGCCTGGTAGAAGCTGTGCCGAGCTGCAACAGCCACCTGTGATGACGTCACACGGCCTGGTAGAAGCTGTGCCGAGCTGCAACAGCCACCTGTGATGGCGTCACACGGCCTGGTAGAAGCTGTGCCGAGCTGCAACAGCCACCTGTGATGACGTCACACGGCCTGGTAGAAGCTGTGCCGAGCTGCAACAGTCACCTGTGATGACGTCACACGGCCTGGTAGAAGCTGTGCCGAGCTGCAACAGCCACCTGTGATGACGTCACACGGCCTGGTAGAAGCTGTGCCGAGCTGCAACAGCCACCTGTGATGACGTCACACGGCCTGGTAGAAGCTGTGCCGAGCTGCAACAGCCACCTGTGATGGTGTCACACGGCCTGGTAGAAGCTGTGCCGAGCTGCAACAGCCACCTGTGATGGTGTCACACGGCCTGGTAGAAGCTGTGCCGAGCTGCAACAGCCACCTGTGATGGTGTCACACGGCCTGGTAGAAGCTGTGCCGAGCTGCAACAGCCACCTGTGATGACGTCACACGGCCTGGTAGAAGCTGTGCCGAGCTGCAACAGCCACCTGTGATGGCGTCACACGGCCTGGTAGAAGCTGTGCCGAGCTGCAACAGCCACCTGTGATGACGTCACACGGCCTGGTAGAAGCTGTGCCGAGCTGCAACAGCCACCTGTGATGGTGTCACACAGCCTGGTAGAAGCTGTGCCGAGCTGCAACAGTCACCTGTGATGACGTCACGCGGCCTGGTAGAAGCTGTGCCGAGCTGCCACCTGTGATGGTGTCACACAGCCTGGTAGAAGCTGTGCCGAGCTGCAACAGCCACCTGTGATGGCGTCACACGGCCTGGTAGAAGCTGTGCCGAGCTGCAACAGCCACCTGTGATGACGTCACATGGCCTGGTAGAAGCTGTGCCGAGCTGCAACAGCCACCTGTGATGACGTCACACGGCCTGGTAGAAGCTGTGCCGAGCTGCAACAGTCACACGGCCTGGTAGAAGCTGTGCCGAGCTGCAACAGCCACCTGTGATGACGTCACACGGCCTGGTAGAAGCTGTGCCGAGCTGCAACAGCCACCTGTGATGACGTCACACGGCCTGGTAGAAGCTGTGCCGAGCTGCAACAGCCACCTGTGATGACGTCACACGGCCTGGTAGAAGCTGTGCCGAGCTGCAACAGCCACCTGTGATGACGTCACACGGCCTGGTAGAAGCTGTGCCGAGCTGCAACAGCCACCTGTGATGACGTCACACGGCCTGGTAGAAGCTGTGCCGAGCTGCAACAGCCACCTGTGATGACGTCACACGGCCTGGTAGAAGCTGTGCCGAGCTGCAACAGCCTCCTGTGATGACGTCACACGGCCTGGTAGAAGCTGTGCCGAGCTGCAACAGCCACCTGTGATGACGTCACACGGCCTGGTAGAAGCTGTGCCGAGCTGCAACATCCACCTGTGATGACGTCACACGGCCTGGTAGAAGCTGTGCCGAGCTGCAACAGCCTCCTGTGATGACGTCACACGGCCTGGTAGAAGCTGTGCCGAGCTGCAACAGCCACCTGTGATGACGTCACACGGCCTGGTAGAAGCTGTGCCGAGCTGCAACAGCCACCTGTGATGACGTCACACGGCCTGGTAGAAGCTGTGCCGAGCTGCAACAGCCACCTGTGATGACGTCACACGGCCTGGTAGAAGCTGTGCCGAGCTGCAACAGCCACCTGTGATGACGTCACACGGCCTGGTAGAAGCTGTGCCGAGCTGCAACAGCCACCTGTGATGACGTCACACGGCCTGGTAGAAGCTGTGCCGAGCTGCAACAGCCACCTGTGATGACGTCACACGGCCTGGTAGAAGCTGTGCCGAGCTGCAACAGCCACCTGTGATGACGTCACACGGCCTGGTAGAAGCTGTGCCGAGCTGCAACAGCCACCTGTGATGACGTCACACGGCCTGGTAGAAGCTGTGCCGAGCTGCAACAGCCACCTGTGATGGCGTCACACGGCCTGGTAGAAGCTGTGCCGAGCTGTGATGACGTCACACGGCCTGGTAGAAGCTGTGCCGAGCTGCAACAGCCACCTGTGATGACGTCACACGGCCTGGTAGAAGCTGTGCCGAGCTGCAACAGCCACCTGTGATGACGTCACACGGCCTGGTAGAAGCTGTGCCGAGCTGCAACAGCCACCTGTGATGACGTCACACGGCCTGGTAGAAGCTGTGCCGAGCTGCAACAGCCACCTGTGATGACGTCACACGGCCTGGTAGAAGCTGTGCCGAGCTGCAACAGCCACCTGTGATGACGTCACACGGCCTGGTAGAAGCTGTGCCGAGCTGCAACAGCCACCTGTGATGACGTCACACGGCCTGGTAGAAGCTGTGCCGAGCTGCCACCTGTGATGACGTCACACGGCCTGGTAGAAGCTGTGCCGAGCTGCAACAGCCACCTGTGATGACGTCACACGGCCTGGTAGAAGCTGTGCCGAGCTGCAACAGCCACCTGTGATGACGTCACACAGCCTGGTAGAAGCTGTGCCGAGCTGCAACAGCCACCTGTGATGACGTCACACGGCCTGGTAGAAGCTGTGCCGAGCTGCAACAGCCACCTGTGATGACGTCACACGGCCTGGTAGAAGCTGTGCCGAGCTGCAACAGCCACCTGTGATGACGTCACACGGCCTGGTAGAAGCTGTGCCGAGCTGCAACAGCCACCTGTGATGACGTCACACGGCCTGGTAGAAGCTGTGCCGAGCTGCAACAGCCACCTGTGATGACGTCACACGGCCTGGTAGAAGCTGTGCCGAGCTGCAACAGCCACCTGTGATGACGTCACACGGCCTGGTAGAAGCTGTGCCGAGCTGCAACAGCCACCTGTGATGACGTCACACGGCCTGGTAGAAGCTGTGCCGAGCTGCAACAGCCACCTGTGATGACGTCACACGGCCTGGTAGAAGCTGTGCCGAGCTGCAACAGCCACCTGTGATGACGTCACACGGCCTGGTAGAAGCTGTGCCGAGCTGCAACAGCCACCTGTGATGACGTCACACGGCCTGGTAGAAGCTGTGCCGAGCTGCAACAGCCACCTGTGATGACGTCACACGGCCTGGTAGAAGCTGTGCCGAGCTGCAACAGCCACCTGTGATGACGTCACACGGCCTGGTAGAAGCTGTGCCGAGCTGCAACAGCCACCTGTGATGACGTCACACGGCCTGGTAGAAGCTGTGCCGAGCTGCAACAGCCACCTGTGATGACGTCACACGGCCTGGTAGAAGCTGTGCCGAGCTGCAACAGTCACCTGTGATGACGTCACACGGCCTGGTAGAAGCTGTGCCGAGCTGCAACAGCCACACGGCCTGGTAGAAGCTGTGCCGAGCTGCAACAGCCACCTGTGATGACGTCACACGGCCTGGTAGAAGCTGTGCCGAGCTGCAACAGCCACCTGTGATGACGTCACACGGCCTGGTAGAAGCTGTGCCGAGCTGCAACAGCCACCTGTGATGACGTCACACGGCCTGGTAGAAGCTGTGCCGAGCTGCAACAGCCACCTGTGATGACGTCACACGGCCTGGTAGAAGCTGTGCCGAGCTGCAACAGCCACCTGTGATGACGTCACACGGCCTGGTAGAAGCTGTGCCGAGCTGCAACAGCCACCTGTGATGACGTCACACGGCCTGGTAGAAGCTGTGCCGAGCTGCAACAGTCACCTGTGATGACGTCACACGGCCTGGTAGAAGCTGTGCCGAGCTGCAACAGCCACCTGTGATGACGTCACACGGCCTGGTAGAAGCTGTGCCGAGCTGCAACAGCCACCTGTGATGACGTCACACGGCCTGGTAGAAGCTGTGCCGAGCCACCTGTGATGACGTCACACGGCCAGGTAGAAGCTGTGCCGAGCTGCAACAGCCACCTGTGATGACGTCACACGGCCTGGTAGAAGCTGTGCCGAGCTGCAACAGCCACCTGTGATGACGTCACACGGCCTGGTAGAAGCTGTGCCGAGCTGCAACAGCCACCTGTGATGACGTCACACGGCCTGGTAGAAGCTGTGCCGAGCTGCAACAGCCACCTGTGATGACGTCACACGGCCTGGTAGAAGCTGTGCCGAGCTGCAACAGCCACCTGTGATGACGTCACACGGCCTGGTAGAAGCTGTGCCGAGCTGCAACAGCCACCTGTGATGACGTCACACGGCCTGGTAGAAGCTGTGCCGAGCTGCAACAGCCACCTGTGATGACGTCACACGGCCTGGTAGAAGCTGTGCCGAGCTGCAACAGCCACCTGTGATGACGTCACACGGCCTGGTAGAAGCTGTGCCGAGCTGCAACAGCCACCTGTGATGACGTCACACGGCCTGGTAGAAGCTGTGCCGAGCTGCAACAGCCACCTGTGATGACGTCACACGGCCTGGTAGAAGCTGTGCCGAGCTGCAACAGCCACCTGTGATGACGTCACACGGCCTGGTAGAAGCTGTGCCGAGCTGCAACAGCCACCTGTGATGGACGTCACACGGCCTGGTAGAAGCTGTGCCGAGCTGCAACAGCCACCTGTGATGACGTCACACGCCTGGTAGAAGCTGTGCCGAGCTGCAACAGCCACCTGTGATGACGTCACACGGCTGGTAGAAGCTGTGCCGAGCTGCAACAGCCACCTGTGATGACGTCACACGGCCTGGTAGAAGCTGTGCCGAGCTGCAACAGCCACCTGTGATGACGTCACACGGCCTGGTAGAAGCTGTGCCGAGCTGCAACAGCCACCTGTGATGACGTCACACGGCCTGGTAGAAGCTGTGCCGAGCTGCAACAGCCACCTGTGATGACGTCACACAGCCTGGTAGAAGCTGTGCCGAGCTGCAACAGCCACCTGTGATGACGTCACACGGCCTGGTAGAAGCTGTGCCGAGCTGCAACAGCCACCTGTGATGACGTCACACGGCCTGGTAGAAGCTGTGCCGAGCTGCAACAGCCACCTGTGATGACGTCACACGGCCTGGTAGAAGCTGTGCCGAGCTGCAACAGCCACCTGTGATGACGTCACACGGCCTGGTAGAAGCTGTGCCGAGCTGCAACAGCCACCTGTGATGACGTCACACGGCCTGGTAGAAGCTGTGCCGAGCTGCAACAGCCACCTGTGATGGTGTCACACGGCCTGGTAGAAGCTGTGCCGAGCTGCACAGTCACCTGTGATGACGTCACACGGCCTGGTAGAAGCTGTGCCGAGCTGCAACAGCCACCTGTGATGACGTCACACGGCCTGGTAGAAGCTGTGCCGAGCTGCAACAGCCACCTGTGATGACGTCACACGGCCTGGTAGAAGCTGTGCCGAGCTGCAACAGCCACCTGTGATGACGTCACACGGCCTGGTAGAAGCTGTGCCGAGCTGCAACAGCCACCTGTGATGGCGTCACACGGCCTGGTAGAAGCTGTGCCGAGCTGCAACAGCCACCTGTGATGACGTCACACGGCCTGGTAGAAGCTGTGCCGAGCTGCAACAGCCACCTGTGATGACGTCACACGGCCTGGTAGAAGCTGTGCCGAGCTGCAACAGCCACCTGTGATGACGTCACACGGCCTGGTAGAAGCTGTGCCGAGCTGCAACAGCCACCTGTGATGACGTCACACGGCCTGGTAGAAGCTGTGCCGAGCTGCAACAGCCACCTGTGATGACGTCACACGGCCTGGTAGAAGCTGTGCCGAGCTGCAACAGCCACCTGTGATGACGTCACACGGCCTGGTAGAAGCTGTGCCGAGCTGCAACAGCCACCTGTGATGACGTCACACGGCCTGGTAGAAGCTGTGCCGAGCTGCAACAGCCACCTGTGATGACGTCACACGGCCTGGTAGAAGCTGTGCCGAGCTGCAACAGTCACCTGTGATGACGTCACACGGCCTGGTAGAAGCTGTGCCGAGCTGCAACAGCCACCTGTGATGACGTCACACGGCCTGGTAGAAGCTGTGCCGAGCTGCAACAGCCACCTGTGATGACGTCACACGGCCTGGTAGAAGCTGTGCCGAGCTGCAACAGCCACCTGTGATGGCGTCACACGGCCTGGTAGAAGCTGTGCCGAGCTGCAACAGCCACCTGTGATGACGTCACACGGCCTGGTAGAAGCTGTGCCGAGCTGCAACAGCCACCTGTGATGACGTCACACGGCCTGGTAGAAGCTGTGCCGAGCTGCAACAGCCACCTGTGATGACGTCACACGGCCTGGTAGAAGCTGTGCCGAGCTGCAACAGCCACCTGTGATGACGTCACACGGCCTGGTAGAAGCTGTGCCGAGCTGCAACAGCCACCTGTGATGACGTCATGTGATTGGCAGGTCCAAACTTTAAATGTTTGTATTTCCTTGGACGGTCCTCAACCTCAGCATTTTGACGCAACAGTTATGAGTACAAAAATATTTTCTAGTTTTTTGTTACACTCATTTCTTACACACAACATTTTTAATATGAAAATGTTTATGTATGGTAACTCACGTGTTGACAACGATGTTGGCGCAAATCCAATATTTATAAATCTTTTTGTGGTTATTCCAGACATAATAATATATATATATATATTTATTTATTTATTAATTTTATTTATTCTCAAAGTTTCAAATACAGCAAATGCCACTTTATATTGAAACATATAACAACTTACAAAACAAAACAAAACAAAACAAAACAAAACAAAACAAAACAAAACAAAACAAAACAAAACAAAACAAAACAAAACAAAACAAAACAAAACAAAACAAAACAAAACAAAACAAAACAAAACAAAACAAAACAAAACAAAACAAAACAAAACAAAACAAAACAAAACAAAACAAAACAAAACAAAACAAAACAAAACAAAACAAAACAAAACAAAACAAAACAAAACAAAACAAAACAAAACAAAACAAAACAAAACAAAACAAAACAAAACAAAACAAAACAAAACAAAACAAAACAAAACAAAACAAAACAAAACAAAACAAAACAAAACAAAACAAAACAAAACAAAACAAAACAAAACAAAACAAAACAAAACAAAACAAAACAAAACAAAACAAAACAAAACAAAACAAAACAAAACAAAACAAAACAAAACAAAACAAAACAAAACAAAACAAAACAAAACAAAACAAAACAAAACAAAACAACACAAGTAACAAGTGACAAAACGTTAGGTCTCACAGTGACTGCTTACGGCTTATTTGATATCATTACAATACAACCTTATAATAGGGACCGATCGCATCAGTGTATCAATATAAATATTCATAACATATTCATAATCATCACTCATTACTCATTAGAAACTAGAATAAGGCAAGGGGACAGGACATTATCTGTATGGGCCGCTGTGGCTCGTTTCCTGTCCCCTTTCTACAATAACAGTAACACACACATGTGCTGTAATGTTTTAACAGAAAATAAATAATAATAATAATAATAATAATAATAATAATAATAATAATAATAATAATAATAATAATAATAATAATAATAATAATATTAATAATAATAATAATAATAATAATAATAATAATAATAATAATAGTAATAATAATAATAATATAATAATAATAATAATTTTGAAATACATTCGGCGGGGAAAATACATTAAATGAGACAAATCGGAATTGTTGAAGGTAGATGGAAGGCGGTGTGATAATGATCTTTGTAACAGAGTGATTCTAGGGGTGGAAAGGTGAAAGATGTGGTTGAGACGAGTATTTTGGGAGGGAACATGTAAGGTGAAGAGAGAAACAAGTTAATGCGGCATTGCCAGCTTAAAATATTTACGAAAATGGGAAAACGAAAATATTTTTGACTGCATAACATCGTCAATAATTTAGTGACGATGAAACCAAAAGTCAGGAATATTCCCTAATGTATTTTGCAGTTATGAAAAATATCAAATTTACTTCATAGAGCTTTTAAAATTCAAAGTGTAGTTTTTCTGTTATTCTTCGTTCGAACACTTTTCCGGTAGTCTTAGCGTAAAAATGTTCAACAAAGAACAAAGGTTTCACCTCTGAGGTTTGGGCTATGGTCCAGGGCCGAGGCTCATTTCCTCTCCAACTCAAGAGCGATCATCAAGTATTCATAATTTCCATTTCTCTCTGTTCTTTCCTAAATTACTTTCAATCTTTCAATCTGACTTCCTACAAAAACCTCATACCTCTTTTCTCCCACGCAAGCAAGATGACATGAAATACACCATGGTGAGTCTCCCACGCAAGCAAGATGATATGAAATACACCATGGTGAGTCTCCCACGCAAGCAAGATGATATGAAGTACACCATGGTGAGTATCCCACGCAAGCAAGATGATATGAAGTACACCATGGTGAGTATCCCACGCAAGCAAGATGATATGAAGTACACCATGGTGAGTCTCCCACGCAAGCAAGATGATATGAAATACACCATGGTGAGTCTCCCACGCAAGCAAGATGATATGAAATACACCATGGTGAGTCTCCCACGCAAGCAAGATGATATGAAATACACCATGGTGAGTCCCCCACGCAAGCAAGATGATATGAAATACACCATGGTGAGTCTCCCACGCAAGCAAGATGATATGAAATACACCATGGTGAGTCCCCCACGCAAGCAAGATGATATGAAATACACCATGGTGAGTCCCCCACGCAAGCAAGATGATATGAAATACACCATGGTGAGTCTCCCACGCAAGCATGATGATATGAAATACACCATGGTGAGTATCCCACGCAAGCAAGATGATATGAAGTACACCATGGTGAGTCTCCCACGCAAGCAAGATGATATGAAATACACCATGGTGAGTCTCCCACGCAAGCAAGATGATATGAAATACACCATGGTGAGTCTCCCACGCAAGCAAGATGATATGAAATACACCATGGTGAGTCTCCCACGCAAGCAAGATGATATGAAATACACCATGGTGAGTCCCCCACGCAAGCAAGATGATATGAAATACACCATGGTGAGTCCCCCACGCAAGCAAGATGATATGAAATACACCATGGTGAGTCTCCCACGCAAGCAAGATGATATGAAATACACCATGGTGAGTCTCCCACGCAAGCAAGATGATATGAAATACACCATGGTGAGTCTCCCACGCAAGCAAGATGATATGAAATACACCATGGTGAGTCTCCCACGCAAGCAAGATGATATGAAATACACCATGGTGAGTCTCCCACGCAAGCAAGATGATATGAAATACACCATGGTGAGTCTCCCACGCAAGCAAGATGATATGAAATACACCATGGTGAGGTTTCTCTCAAAGAGTCAAAATCATAATCGACTTCTCGTTCATGCATTCATGAGTGATCGAGAATATTTTCCCACTCGCATTCATTCAGATAATCAGTCTCCTCCGTTTACTCGACAATTATTTCAGTCCACATTTTGGCTTCCTACTATCAACCTTTCTTCCAATACACATTTGTACCAGACATAAAATATTACACTGTACCGGTACATACTTCGTCCACCAGTACAAAATTAGCACGTCGTGTGCGTGAATGAAGACCTCCGCTCGTTCGCGCACGTGCCAATGTTACAAGCAGCGCGTATCCGCTAAGCTACTCATCTGTGAGATGAGAGAGAAGGTGTTTACTGTTCTAAAGTGGCTACCTGTGCTGATACAGACCGGAAGAGTTGCATCGAAGATAGCGCCTCTCCACCCCCTCTCATGCGATCATAATTCATAGCGTTGAGTGTATGTATTCTTAGATAACAAGCAGAGAAACTTCGCAGCCGTATAAGGTCGATGTTGGTTGCACACGCTCATGGCCCGAGGCAACACATCGCAGGAATAATCAGGACGCCAACAATGTACTTCGATGGTTTACTTTAGTGAGTCAATGACACTGCCACGCACGCACTTCTTAGTACGTAGGGACAAAAGACACGAGTTCACAAATGTAATACTGTACGATAAATGAGTTTATAGACAAATATAGGTCTAAAACTTTTAGGTTATCAAAATTAATAACCAATGGTTCAATTTACATCGGGAGAAACAACATTGAAAACCATTTGTAAGCACTAAAACAACTTTGAGACGGCTATGAGCCATATTTTAAACAAACTGTGAATCATTTCTGATAAATCTTTTCCGATTCTATAGTCACTGTAGATTTATTTCAGTTCATGTAGGCATGCATTATCTTTAGGTCCTATGTATTTTTGTCACCACGTACAATACGTCTAAAAATAAAAATGATAAAAAAAATAATGCAAATATGAATTATAAATAAAATTACATGTGAACAAACAAACATAGCATTTTAAAGTATAGAATATTTAGCGCTCCAAAGCAAAAGCATCCAAAAGCATCCAAACATTCTTAAATTGTATACATACAATTACTAGCCCTAGTCGCATGATCGAAACCTAAAATGGCTTGGAATTATGATTTTCACACTATTATTCCAATGTCTAGGTTTTTAAACAAGTTTCTTATATTATACTCTACCAGTATTATGTTCAAACATACTTTAGCGCATTATACATAATATGTGGCTAAAATTAACACTTGTAGCTTTTGTTCCTTCTTAGCACTTTGTAGCACTTTAAATAATTTATTTTAATTGATTTGTCATATATTATGCAAAGCGCTATACTTCCTTGCCCTATACCCCCCCCCCCCCCCCCCCCCCAATACTTAATCCTAAACTTAATAGTAATACATAAAATAATAAAGTAATAATAGTAGAAAATACAGTAATATACCACCTATAGTACCGCGAAGTTAGTTATTAGTGAATTACCGTCTATAAACTCCATTTAACCGTGTGTGATGTGGTATTTTCATTTTCCCTTTCACACAAATAATGCAGGAAAGAAAACAAAAATAATATGTACGCGCCATCCACCCTTTGTAGCGGTTAGGTAATATTGGCAACGTTCTTTCCGTGTGACGCTTTTATTCCCACGGTCTCATTAGCCGATCCCGGTTCATTAGCCCTAAGAATAATACCACGCGACGTTGTTGCGACGGTACCTTGCGCGGGTTCCAATCACGCTACCTGAATAATGATAAAAGCTTGAAAAGGAGTTTTGTGTATATGTGTGGACTTGCGCAAGGGTTTCAATATTTCCGTCTGTTCTGCATGTGTGGTGGGGCACCACGTGACGTCAGCCCCGCGTTGCCGTGGCAACCGGGGGTGTGTAGCAGCTAGCGGTGATAATAAGTGAACTGATAAGCGCCTCTGCTGCTCCTGTCGCCGTGGTAGGTCCCCCTCCACACATACGTCACATATCCCCGCGTCAGACGCGAGAAGAGTTTCCAAGTTTCGCCGCACGACCATTATAATATCAACGTGTTTCATTCCAACGCAGCATGTGTCGATATGCGGGAAGGAAGGCGTTAATCAACACGCAACGTATCATAAGCGGTTTTAATATCAATCAACACAATAAGTCTACTTTGTGTCAAACTTATGTTGGCAATTATGAGTTGAACTTGAAACAGAACACAATAAGCATTTATTGACATTTACACACGATGTGTAGCATCAATCAATAAGACGTAAACGTAAAACAATTATCACTTACGGATTTTTATTTTTTATGCGATGTTTCTCCTTATAAGCTTATCAGTGACTTCACGTAGGACGTCGTGAGTAATTATTTGTTGTACAAATTGACTCCTTTTGGAGTGATATCAATTTGTTCTTATTATAACAGTAGTTAAATTTCTCAAAGATTAAAGTATACATTGCACAATAATACTTTCTTCAGATGCTTGTGAAGTGAAGTGGAAATGCTCAAGCGCGGGTATAAAGGAATAATAGTAAAAGTACTATATCTATTACTAGGAAAACGCTCTGTATGACGCGATGATAAGCAAGCGCGTTCATACCTATACGAAGTTTTTGGCGAAACGAAAATTAGTGTATTTGTGACCGGACGAAAATTTACTATAATATAGCCACCTCACATTTTGCTGTTACTGTGTTTCAGAAGAATATTTTAGAGTAACGTTTGTGTAACTTTGCCAATATTTATTAGATCGCCATAAAATGAACATATTCGTAACCGGAAAAATCTTTGTAAAAATATGGCTATCCCACATTTTACCGCCATTATATTTCCGATTTTTTTTTACAGTAAGTTATGTGTAACTTTGTAACTTTTCGAACGATTTTGCCACAAAACTATACACTTTCAATTCACATCGAGGCTTGTGGATGGCCTAAATTTCATGTTGATCGGACTTTCCGTTCGACCGCTATCGACAGACATAAAAACAAAACAAAAACAAAAACAAACAAACAAAAACCAGAACGAAGTGCGATAAAGGTCTAATGGAGACGCTCGCTTCGCTCGCTTAATAATGGTATTGCCGCCTTAATTTAGTTGACTTTTCAATTAATTAGAACGTCACTCAGAGAATGGTATAATATTCTATTTTTATGGATTTCATTCTTGTGTGAAAATGACGTATCAACCTGGAATAATAATATTCAAACAAGATAAGCACCTAATACCAAGTAGCCCTAAATACGTTTGTTAGAGAAGTGGGACGTGGCCTCAGTTATGCCTCTCTAAATCTGGTATAAAACAGGGACAAAAAATAACAGCTCAATGTTTTATATTATGTTCTCACCTGTTTACACAAGATTCTTAGGTGTTATATTTATTTTATTCATCACTACAGGTGCAGGTTGTTATTGCATGCTTACAACTCATAACAAAGTGTATGATTTAACTACAAAATCATACGCACTACGGTCTCGCACAGATGTCAACCTATGTTTAATTTTAGCAGAATTCGTTCATACCTATATTTGTTTAACTTAAAAGGTTCACACGACGCGATTGATCTAAAAAAGAAATATTTGTCGGCCCTCACCAAGTATTCGATGTATTTGAAATATTGTATAGTGGTTTTTTATTGATAATCAAATGCCCCTAAATGGGTATATTTAAAAAAATATCTGTAAAATCATTTAGTGAACAAATGAGAAATAAATATACACTTAACGTACTAATGGTAATAACAATAATAGTTATTAATTATTATACTATTATTACATTATTATTATATCATATATGTATATTATAAATTATATATTATATATTATATCATTTTAGTATATAATAAATATAAAAATAATAATAATAGTAATTATTATTATTTTATTGTTGAAATACATACAAACTCGGTCAAAACCGGCGTAAACATGTTGTACGGACATAAATGTCAAGTATTTCCATGTGTTTACCATATTAAAATCTACTTAGAATTAATTAAATATATCATTGTCCATATTATTTTTTCCAAAACAAACTGTGGATGATATGTACGGTCGTGGCCGATTTGTACTCATCCCAGCATTCGCTCTTCGTATGGTGGAAACCACAAAAACCACCATCAGGATGGAGAACTTGTTGAAGTCTTCATTCTTCTCAGTTCAAAACTTTTCGTTCTATTCTACACGTGTTCAAAATTATTGCTTTTTGCATCTCGGTGTATATGTTCGGTTGGAGACCAATTAGTTTAATACTGTCATGGAGTTTACGCGGAACAATGCCATTTGCTGAAATAATTAATTAATTTTATTATTATTATTATTATTATTATTGTTATTATTATTATAATTGTTATTATTTTTATTATTATTATTATTATTATTATTATTATTATTATTATTATTATTATTATTATTATTATTATTATTATTATTATTATTATTATTATTATTATTATTATTATTATTATTATTATTATTATTATTATTATTATTATTATTATTATTATTATTATTATTATTATTATTATTATTATTATTATTATTATTATTATTATTATTAGGTTGTTGTCGCTGTTATTATTCTGATGAGTTTATAAGTAGAGCACATCAAGCTCCCGGTTTCGAAACAGAACAATCCCGACATGTTATGTACAATGTACAGTCCGTGCACATAAATCAGCGCCTTCGAAAGTAACATCTCTCCACGCGCAACACGAGATAGCATTTTAACACCTCCAAGACTCCATGATTACTCTTATCAAGATAAACACTGCACAACAAGCACATTTTATTACTAAACCTGAGTGGCAAATTTATCGCTTACATTTAGGACTCTAATATATAATTTAATAGTGGATTAATAGTTCTGGTTTATTTGGTCTACATATTGTGTAAGCATCTTGGCTACAACGATTGAACTTGAAAAATGCCGCATTTAAAAGCTATAAAATTCATTTTGGGTTGAGAAGTTTTTGAAGAGTATAGTGTTTGAACATAAACACGTTTCAACATAAACATAAACACGTTTCAACATGTACTACTAATTAAGACATTATTAAGATGATAGAAGGAATCAACCATTCTTATTGACAAATTGTTTATAGCGACTTCTAGAAGATAACGTAGTAGATAGATACTAGTAGATGGTGGTAAGATTGTGACGCGACCTAACATTCCGGTGCGACATAGCGAAATGTTAACCAACTCAATGCACCACAACGCAGAGAAAATCTAGAACGCTAGGAGGCGATTTATGCAATAAGGGCGGTATTCGAATAAAGCTCTTATTCCACCCAGGGCCTTAATGTTCACTGATCGGGGGTCGAACCCAGAAACCACCCAGCTTAGATACATGGCGCTCGAAATGAATCAAAATGTTGCTTGAGTGTAATGCTGACAGTGTTCAAGTCAAACCTGTCTCGTTTTACCCCTTGAAAGTCACATAAACTATTTTTTTATGTTTTGTTTACTAATTAATATTATTTAAATGTGCATTTCACTATAGCGATTGACGGCTAGTATGTCACAAAATATTGCTCATATGTCTCATAATTTCTATCTCTTGTCGTTTGTCGAATACTTATTTTACATTTAAATACGCATTTTACTTATACTGTAACTGGTAAATTATGGCCAGTTTGCAGTTTCTTAATTATTAACTTATTTATTTACTTATTTCTTTATTTATTTGTTTATTTCCAAAACTGATTTTCAAAGACAATGAATATAGAACCATACAAGGAATAAGTAATTAAATAAATAGCATAAAATGGAAATACGAATACAAAGAGTATGGATCAGCAACCCCAATCCGTGTATAACCGAACGAGTGCAAATTCTCTTTTTTGTTCTCCAATGAAAGGTCAAAAGTCGTGGTGTCGTTTTCATCGCGATTTGTGACGGATGTTTCCTGATAGCAGAGGAGGGATAGAAACATAAAAACCGGAGAAACGTACGACACCGGTATCGACGCAAACGCAAACACACGCGCACTCACGCACATACTCAGTGTCGTGACTGTAATAATACATGAGATGGTTCCGTGATGATTCTGTCAATCAAAGGTTCAAAGCAGTGCTCACATTTCCAATCAGCCCCTGGGCCTCTGAACGCCAGCTAGCCATGCGTTCGGAAATTAATTTCAGGGGTATAGAACAATCAATACCAACAGTAAATGCGTATTAATGAGTGTGTGGATATGAAATCAAAAACAGCTGCGTGTATCGTGTGGCCCATGTTACACACAATGCGAGGTGGAGACAATTCATTACGAATAATTTGACAACTTGAAGTTAAGTTGGCAGTAGCGTGTTTAAGGTTTTATAATGGTGGAAGAGTCGTAAAGTTTACGAAATAGCAGTCCTTTTTTTTTTTAGTACCAACTTAATTTCCGCGTTTTTTGCGTTCTTGCGTTCTCGCGTCTTGCGCGTTCTTCCTACCATCTACTTGAAACAGATCCTTGAGTTGGATGTCTGAAAATTTCTAACACAGTGGGCGTGACTGGGTTTGTGCAGTTTGCAACAGAAGGTGGCCCTTACGTTATACGAGTTATTATTTTGGTCAGAATATTTTTTTCTTGGTCAAATTACCGCGTTGAAACGCAACACGCGTCATTTCCGTGACGTCATGGGCAACCAGCTGACATGGGTGTAGGCAAGACGCTTACGTCCCGCGTGTCGCCACGGCCAATCAGAGAGCGCTCTTGGTTAGACGGCGGGAAATTCAAATTACACGTTTTTAATGTAGTTTTCTTAAAAATTATATTTTCAAAGTTAACAGATTTTTTTCATTTCATTTTTTTTTAAATTAAAATAACATCAGGAAACGTTCATTATTTAGCGTTTTGGAAGTTCGTGGATATACTTTATTGCAGTTTCGGGTGGTACCCAAATTCCTACCCATTTACAAGTTGATATTTTCGTTACCGTGTCCTGTGGTCTCATTGCTTTAAATTGTTTCCACCATTAGAAGCACAAATCAGGAGTTTAAATGTGTATTAGCTAACAGATAAATATTAATTAGTTGAGAGTCATAAGACCAGCCCTAATCATTTCAATTGTAACATGTTCTACTCTCGACTATAGCTAAGTAACTCTAACCTATCCTCTTCAACTTAAAACCTCGTACACACTACTTTAACTGTCATTGAAACCGACTTTCTTTTAATTATTTGATTACCTAGTGTTAATATTAAGGAAATTACACCTCTGCTCCGTGAGTAATTACTCAATCGGTGTAATTATCTAAAGCTTCCAATACCGGCCGCGCGGCGCGGTGGGCGTCTCAAGTGTTCCGTATAGCCACCTGTGACTATTGCACTCTATTATTGACGTTTTGACGCCTTGTATCGTATGCAGCCAGCTGTGCGCTCATGACGTCACTTGCCACGTGACCCGATGTCCACTCGGCGAAGATTATAGTTCTTTGTGCGTGGAAAATGAGTGGGTGAATAGACTCATTGATTGCTGATCCAACCCCTCGCTTATGTCGGCGGGCGCGTTGTGTATTGTGTGCGTACCGCGTGGGGTTAACGTGCTTGGGGGGGGGGGGGGGCAACCAGTGGTCTTGGTCACAACACGACGCCCAAAACACGTTAATAAGCTAGTTTTTCCATGCAGCCATTATGATACTCGTTTTTTTTGTGATAGATGTATACTAATGGAAATTTTGAAATTTTGCACATCCACAAACTTTAATGTGGGTTGAACGCAAATTTTATTTTGTGGTAACATCGTTCAGTCACAGCCGTTATCTGTGGTTCAGTTGTTCAAGAAGTTACTTAGTTACAACTTACAACTTAGTTACACGAAATAATTGTTCTGAAATAAAATGGTGGCAAAATGTGAGCTAGCCATATCATATTTCCGTCCCGTCACGAATATGCTATAATTTCAACGCGATCCGATAAGTATTGTAGGATCACAGGCAATATAACCTCGCCACCCCGCACCTATCGTTTTAAGACGGGCGACGCAGAGCTTATCACGCTCGGCCAAGGTCATGTGGTCTAACAGTTAACCAAAATTATTACTTATCTCCCCCCAATACAAAAAATTACCGCTCAATGTATAGGCATAATAAAAATGTTATATTTGTACATTTTCTTCATTGTGTACAATTTCGCGCTTATCACTTGGTCGCTTATCAACGCGTGACGCAGAGCATTTCTCTAGTATTGAATAGAATTAAATATTTATTGAATAACTAAGATACATTACATACATTGCTTATTTTGGCCACAGTAGGAAAACAATCTCTTGATGAGGTGTGGCCATTTTTTGTATAAAGTAAATTAAATTTGTGTTTATGTGAGATGACCTCACAAGTATCCAGCGAGCTGCATAGTTGAGATTGATAGTAAACGTTCCATTAGTAATTGAATTCCGATGCAAATGCAAGCTAGCCTGCATTCGTATTATCTTATAGCAGAGGAAATTTTCATTAAAAACCCCTTCAACGAAAGTATAGTTGGTGTTGGGAATCAAGCTATTTCATCTCTTAGGTTCGACGACGACGACGACGACGACGACAGTGAAATAAGGCACACTTATTTAATTTCATATAAATTTTCACCGCTTTGGTATACTCGTGTTGTAATTTTAAGCTTTTTTCGAGTCTTGTGATTGGTTCGTTTGTTGCGAAGGATGGTCAGTGTTATATTTTCTCAATCTCATGAGATTTGCTAGACGTCACTCAACTCAACGTCGACGTCATCAAGACGTACGAGCCAGCGAAATGATTGGTCTTGATAATCCACACGTTCGTCATTGTTTTGTTTATATCAAAGGTAACTAAAATAAGTAAAAAAAAATAGTGGTAATAAAGGGGAGGGTCCGCGTGCGCTCCTCTTCATTCTCAACCACAGCCGTTCAGTTCAGCTCCCCGGATAGGGGTAGCTTAACTCGATGCTCGATTCCCCAGTGAGGATTTGAAGTTTGAAGGCGTTTATCTTGACTACCAATCTAGCGAAGCTGTAGTTCCCCCAGGAAGATAGCAGACTAGTGCTACAAGTTAATTATGCTCATATTTCACTTACACTTCAAATTTACCATTGCACTTATTTACACAGAAAAATACACATAATATATAGAATTTGTGTGTGCTTGAACAACAAAATATCGAAAATTATATTTAAGTTGTGTATAGTTTATTGTTGAAAAACAATATATCTCTTCTAATTTCCTTCAATATTCAACATTTAAAACAGCTGTATCTGTGTGACTCGTTGGCCGTGTGACTTTATTTCTGATTTCAATGCAGAAGATCTAGCGTTCGATACCTGCTTTGGGCTTGATTCTGTTAAGTTTGGCATTGACTTTTGTATATCTGTATGGCACTGGTCCACTAGTGTATAATATGTAAACGGTGACATTGGAGACGTCGTAGCAACGAAACAAAGAGGTAATAAATAGTAATAGCCCTGACTGAAAATCATGAAACTATTTTGCACTCTCACAGAAGTTCCAAGAAAGTCCAACCCAACCCAAGATCTAAATTGTGTGATATTGCTTATCTGTCCCGTAATTTCACCACTCTAATTTATAAAATAAACTGGCGTTTGTTTGAAATGGAGAACACTTGTCTTGAATGCCCAATATTTGAAAAAAAAATATTTTCCCTTTCCTTCCAACATCTGTCTCTGTCTGTCGTCAACGACTTATAAAATGGCATTAAGGTAATATTATTATATTGAAGATTTGAGTGACAAATTGAAATAGCCTCGTGTATTTACTACTTAAAAAGTTAAAATACTGTTCAGAGTAAGACCTTTTATCTGATTGTATCGGTCTTTAGCCGACAATAGGCAGTGACACTAGAAAACAGTCACTCTCTTAGCATATCAATCAGTGCGACGGAATTCAACCAGAAATAAACTTCTAGCAAGTAACTTCGCTGTGCCTGATACGACGTGGTGCAAGCCATTTTCATCAAACTTAATAAAGGATTGACTGTTGAGACGTGTATGGAAATCAATTTACCGAAAAGTAAGTTGCAATAACTTCTATTTTTTCGAAAAGCTTTATTCTATGGATATAATTTTTAGTTCTCCAAAATATCCGCCAATCATTCATTTAAATTAAAATAAACGTAGAGGTAAAACTAATATGACCGTGTATTCGCTGTAGACTCGACCCTCTTTGACTGACTGCTTTTAGTGCTTATAGTGGTCCGTGGTGAATCCCGTGTGGTATTTATACTAAAATGGTTTCTGAAACAAATTTCGCCTTTCCACTCTGCGGAACTAATAAAAAAAAGTGGTCACTTTTCATTTATACGTACATCATATTACAAGATTTAAATAATATTACATGAAAAAAATATATTTTTTAAAAAACAACGCTTATATTAAAATGCACTAAAAAGTAAAAAATAAATTTTCGCCCAACAAATTTTTGCCTCACTCGGAAAATAAAAGCGTTGGGCGCTTTCGGTATTGTCATAGATTACAGTATTCTGCTGTTTATGCAGGGAAAGCGCCCAACGCTTTTATTTTCCGAGTGAGGCAAAAATTTGTTGGGCGAAAATTTATTTTTTACTTTTTAGTGCATTTTAATATAAGCGTTGTTTTTAAAAAAATATATTTTTTTCATGTAATATTACTTTATACTTTTTAGTCTTAAAGAATCTTGCAATCGAATATATATCGAATATCGATTAATTAATTAATTATGATGGTTTAATTGATTATTTAGTAAATATGACAATTGATTCATGTATTGTCATTAAGAATACGTCTGTGTGCAAACTTTCAGCTCAATTCGACGTTCGAAAGTGAGTGTTTTATCGATCCCCATATAAAACATCAATTAATTAATTATGATGGCTTAATTGATTATTTAGTAAATATGACAATTGATTCATGTATTGTCATTAGAATACGTCTGTGTTAAAACTTTCAACTCGATTCGACGTTGGGAAGAGGGTGAAATATCGATTCCCATATAAAACATTAATTAATTATGATGAATTAACTGACTATTTTTAGTAAATATGACAATTGATACGTGTATTGTCATTAAGAATACGTCTGTGTGAAAACTTTCAGCTCAATTCGACGTTCGGAAGTGGGTTGTACATCGATTTCCATATAAAACATTAATTAATTAATTATGATGAATTAAGTGACGATTAAGTAAATATGACAATTGATTCGTGTGTTGTCATTAAGAATACGTCTTTGTGAAAACGTTCAATT
Organism: Isoperla grammatica; assembly: GCA_945910005.1. Taxonomy (NCBI): domain Eukaryota; kingdom Metazoa; phylum Arthropoda; class Insecta; order Plecoptera; family Perlodidae; genus Isoperla; species Isoperla grammatica. The sequence goes on along the minus strand of OX246737.1, from coordinate 67,765,380 downwards.
CGATTTAACGTTGGAAAAGGGGTTAAACATCGATTTCCATATAAAACATTAACTAATTAATTATGATAAATTAATTGACAATTTAGTAAATATGACAGTTGATTCATGTATTGTCATCACGAATACGTCTGTGTAAAAACTTTCAGCTTGATCGGACATCTAGAAGTAGGTGAAATATCGATTCAAAGATTCCGTCAAAAACAAGGCAAGTTAATATAAGCGTTGTAATAAAATTGTATCTAATCCCATACAAGATATTGAAAGTAGTGGACGTTCCTGCATTTAAAACTCTACAGGGTTGTTCTTCAAGTGGTACTCGAATCAACTCCGACCTAAAGTTGGCCTGCCGACCTCAAATCCTTATCTATCGCCCTTTGCATGCAAGCCCATTCAATGAAAACCAACAGATTCCTTACGGTCTTGAGCTTAGAGCGCAAACACCTCATTGACACCCATTGGGTTTGGAGGATCTAAGTATCCAATACATGGTCGTGAATTATCACTAATATTGTATCTGTTTCAAGTAAACTAAAGAAATGTTGGAAGTATGTTTCGTCAGCAGCAGTCTATAGTTACGTTCGGAAACATTAGAATCAGACGCATTCGTTTAACTTCGCTATTCGAGACCATATACTAATTCTGCGTAATCAAGTAGATTTATCTTGAGGGAAAGATAATGTTCTTCCTCAAACCGCTTATGAGGAGTAAGTGAGTGTAAGGAATTGCACGTATACGATCGTTTCTCTTGTGTCGGTGCTGCAATATTTCAACAGCTTCCTTAATCGTTCCCATATCTTCATCGGAGATCGATTCTGAGGTCGAAAATAACAGTTTCACAATCTTCATCATTGAGAAATACTAAATCTAATAGCTTGTGGGCCATAATTAAACTTCCCACCCAACTCCGATCCAAACTGAATTAAAGCGTGTTTTTGACTGTGTGAAGACTAAGTCAAGTACTCAAGCCTGAATGGCGTACTTGAGACCACTCTACACTGGTATGAGAGTACATTCGAGTGAATAAAGGTGAGGACGGCCAAATAATCAATGCTTCTGTTTCGCCAGTGCTTTTATCGTATATAATGTAAACAAATGTTGCAAACACACGTTGCTGAACTGGATGGGTCTTGTAAACACACGCCCTATATTGTGCACGCTGTTATTGAGGCGGGTGTGGCAGCGGAGCCGATCATCTGTTGACGCGTCCGGCGTCCTATGGCAGCTGGACGCGGTGTGACGTGTGCGCTGTGTTGTGCTCTACGCGAGACGTACATTGTTCGCAGAAACAAAGACCAGGCAGGTCAGCGAGGCAGATGATGGCTACATCTGCGAAACTAGCTTACACGCATATGGGTTGAATCCACTGATTGCTTGTCCCATAATTACGGTTTTCAAAAACAGAAGTATATTAATTTGTGCTGGATAAAAGAAATAAACACATATCTATTTAAATAAATAAATTACATCTATTTTGTATTTATTGTCTATCCTATTAGTTGTAAGAGCTGATTTTCAGTGGGGGTCAATATCCTCTTATTATGAACCTTGTTGTTATGATGGCTCTAAACGAAATCATACCTTGCCACTTACCTTGCACCTTGCCGTGCCAGTATTAGGCTATATTAATATATTTAAGGTAAAAATACACGTCCTAACCAGGATTCGAATCCTTGACTTTCTTATTTGGAAGCAAGAATAGATTCACAGGATCGACGAGAGTTCGCTGTTGGTCACAAAGAGCCCGAAAAATAAAATGATCGCATTGTTACTAGGAAATGAGCGATGACTTATAGACTAAATAATGAAATTAAACGCTGCCAAATTTCTAAGAAACAATTTGAAAATTATCTTCGTAATTGTTTTTTTTAGTTACACAACGGACCCCAGAACCAAACTTGGGAAATCAAAGTTTGAACAGTTTGAATCCGAAGTCTCGTTTACCTCAAACCCAACCACAAGACGTCAGACAACAGGCTAGGGGTGGGATATATCGGTTAATTACCCAATCGGTTAACCGGCGATATTAACAGAAATTCTTAAAAAAATCGTATTCGTATAAATCGTAAAAATCACTAGTTACAACCTGTAGAGCCGACTGCTGATTGAAAAACATTGGTTTTTCCACCTTTGTGCTGTATTTGTGGGACACTGTTGCGCTCACGGTTAACGGAGCGGGAAAATCACTAACCGGTTTTCCAGCCACGAGCGGTTAATCGCTTAACCGACTAGTTATCCCACCCCTAGACAACACGAAATATGGGTTCCTGTTCATGCTTCGTTCGCATGAATACGTTTTCATTTTGGTTCCTTACATTCAACTTTTCCGATGCGCGTATGATATAGGAAGTATCATGATTTTTTGTTTGTAATTTTATATCATTAAGACATCCTTCCAAGTATAAAAATGGTTTTTATTTATATTCTAGAGCATGTTTTCATTGATAAAATCCACGTCGAAAATTTGCACTTTAATACGGGGGGGGAAACAGTGCATGACGTAGGTGTACAGCTCGCTGAATCGCTGATCCAACAATCATAACGAAGATATGTTTTATTCGTTATCTCACCTCAAGGAGTACATTAAAGATCTACATTGTTACTAAAATGTTCAATAATTACTTTTAAACATAAATGTTAGTAAAATGATTCAAATTCACATTATTTTAGTGAAATTTAAGAAATTCATAATCTTTATGGCAGAGAATATCCCATTCATCAGAGGCTACCATAACAACCATTGTTTACCATGGACTTACGCAGCTACAAGTCGATGGTTTACGAAGAATTCCACAGCGTGCTAGTAACACATGCTTTCATAAAGCTGAACAGTCGGTCGTTTAAAAATAAAGTGGCGGGAAAGGTAACATGTCACTAAACGCACCCACAATATAATAGTCGGTATCTAGATCGCAATCGCAATCCGGAAATCGTGAAAAGTTAAATTACATGGTTCTTACCGTCTTACGGCGCTGTTCACAATAAAATCGTGATGTCTTAATGATTTAACAAGAGAAATTTTACGATTGCGACCCCGATTCCGATTCCGATCACGATGCCGACAAATGTGGTTGAAGCTTTACGCCTAGAACCTGCGCCCCAACCGCATGAGCCACAGCGACAACTTATCAGATACATTTTGAAATCGATGATTTTTTAGTGACAATTTAGCTTCAGTTTTGACACTTAAAACCTAGTCTTGAAACGAAACATCGAGTATTTCCCTATACTGTTACTTCACACGCCTGACATGCTCCAATAACACAGCGTGAGATGGTCTCAGCGCAAGTTTGGCATGTCTACCTACTACCTAGGCCGCTCATAAATAATGTAATTACGAATTACAAATTCAAGATTACGGTATGGAACACATGGTCGGAACCAAACTGAATGACTGGATGTAATAATACTTATCAAGACATTGACAATAGGGTTACTTCGCATTTCCGAACAAAACGACAATGGCAATATTATTAGTGACACGATAAAGTTGCCGCCGATAGTATGTGTGTCAATAATGCTTACGCGCAAGACGCTGAAGATAAAACAACACACAAATGTGTCATAACACTTTGTCACTTGTCACGTCTGACATTGTTTTATCCCGTCACTATAGTGTCAGGTTTTAGGATTTTTACAGTCAATTTAACCCATTGTTAACAATAATTTTCTCATATTTTCCATTATTTTCATGCCTGTTTACTTCATCTCTTCTGTGAACGTACTTGTACCAATATTGCACAGAAGTCTTACTTGTACGCTGTATGGTTCTTTCAGTAGGTAAATTGAATTTCAAGCAGTCTGTGCGGGCTCAAATTCCCTATTTTCAAATTATCAAATATTATCATTTATTGCAATCTTCTTTATTGATCATTTATATAATAAGAATTATTCTTTCCATTGATTCAAGCACAACATTTGATCATGAGATAGCAGCATACACCATTCAGCATAGTTTGGCGTATATGCACAGGAAACTTGCAAAATTTGTGATTGAGAATCCAAATGTTTAAACAATAGAATCAAGAAAAAGAATGTTTCACAATTGTAAGTTTCTCTACATTTGCTTCGCATAGCAAAGGATTTCAAGAAACGACTTCTGTTGTGGCATTGGCGTATATCTTTTACGTTGCCCCAGGCACCAAGAAAGTAATTTTACTGGAAGGCTGCAACAAGAGAAAAACAGAGGAGCGTGTTTATATCTCTGCAAGCACGAACAACCTGGGTCAGGACAGAGAAGGTATCGATTTTAATTCACTTAGGTTCGCGTATTGGGAGTGATATTGGTACTCCGCGGCGCTTGGGGACGCAAGAACGGTCCCTTAGGCGGAACGTGACACCGTTCTTAACAACATAGTAGCGACTTACGACATGACTCATCAGACGTAAACATTATAGTTTTGTTATCATTAAATTATATACAACATGGAATACTAAAAATAATAATAATTATTATTGTTATTATTATTATTATTATTATTATTATTATTATTATTATTATTATTATTATTATTATTATTATTATTATTATATGGCGAGAAAAAAAGCAGGTATAGGGAGCTATCTATTGCAAAATTCAAATTAAAAGGATGTGGATTGTGGAAGCAGAATAAAATATGGTATTTTTCCGTGAAAACTCCATGACAGTAGTAAACTAATCGATCTTCAACCAAACGTATTCATCGAGATGCAAAAGGCAATAGGCCTAATAATGAACACGTAAAGGACAGTACTAAACTTTTTTTACTTTGAAGAATGGAGACTTCGAGAAATTCATCATCCTGATGGTGGTGTATTTCTTAAACAATATCCACACCATTAACCATTTTGCACATTGCCAAATGGATTTTTGAAACCACCTGTCCTAGAAGTTTTATAATTTCAAAATCAAATCGCTAATTGTTATTTTTACTGGATTACATTGGATAAACATTCATATTGTTACATTCAATTTACGGATAATGCGATCTTAATATGCGACTTTTGATCGTATTATGTGAACCACTCTTTGATTATGATCCTGTTTTTTGCTTTGGGTGTCTCGTGTCACGTATCTCTTTGGTTGAGAAGGAACATGAGTCATTTCAAAGCCCCAATCCGATATTTTACCTATGTAAAATATCGGTACCTGTAAAATATCGGTACCCCAAGTACCTCATTGAAATTTATTGTACTTTTGAGAGATAGGAATCGAACCCATGACAATCAGTCCTAATTATGTCAGTTTACTTACTTCTTGGCTAAGTTTCTGTTGGTCCGGGACTAATATATACAGTTATTATTATATTATATGTAATATCACGGACGCACTGTGTATTTCCGCAGTGTATATCACACACTGGTTGTGTGGCTTGCAGGACGCCATAAAGAGACAATTTTTGTCATTTTCTAGAGGAACCATTTGAAATGATGACGATCAGGTCAGTGACATTCGTAAATCATGTTCAAACCCGCACCGGTCTCTCCCACTAGAATCACTACGACGGCATCGGCTTCGTTGAGCCTTGTGTGTTCAAGAAGCATTTCACGTCAACTAGGCTATCATAAACTTTGACCATATCTAAAAAAAAAATACTATTGAGTTATTTTTTGGTGACACTACACCAAGACAGCATTTATATTTCCCTTGACTGAGCCTGAGGCGAACCCCTAAGTCGACCCCTAGAGAGAACATCACGAAGCTGAGGGTGGAAACAGACAACAAAGGCTCCCTACATAATGTAATGAATCAGCCACTAACTGAAGAATATCATAGTTTAATGACAGCCCTTCTGGTTATTGAGAATCAATCTGTAAGTTGCAACCAATGAGCCAATCGTTTATTTATTTTCAGTATATGCAAACATCGCTAACGTTAGTATTGGCCCTAAAGCCAGTGAGAACGATGTTTATATTGCTATACCTATACCACATCGCATTATCTTAACTTTTAAATAACAGTTACTAGCATAACACGGAACAAGAAGTATTGATAAAATTGCATGCTGAACTCCGACCTTTACTAATTTGAACGGAATGTCACTGGATGCCACGAGTATAAATGGGTTGGCGTTTCTTCGGCACGTAGTCGGGGGGTGTGAGGGGCGGCGTGGGGTCACGGCGCTCGATGCCGCCGCCTCCGCCACCGCCGAGCCGCTGCACGTATGTCACGCGAAGAGGGCAAATCCCCAAAGGGGTTGTTGTTGGATTCGGACGAGGAAGAGGATCGATAACTTGAGCTGGTGAATTCGGGAGTCATCCCTCCGTGATGATAATCATGTCCAACTCACCCCTACACCCACACTCGCAGATGCTGGCGTATCAATCACAAAGACAGCAAATTATTTCATGTGCAGCGAGTCTCCCTAAGAGGCAATTTTGTTGAGTGAGTCGGCGTGTTTGCTCGCGAGATGGTAGCACTGGCGCGGCGGTGGTGGCGCTATCAGTGGTTGGGGTGGGAACACGTCGCGACTACCGCTGCCTGACACTTGGTTCGTGAGCGGGCTATTCAAAACCACCCACGCTCACTCTTCCATTGAAATTGTCTCATTATATGATAATGTGTTTGACAAATCTTGAGTTGTTATCAGGTATTCGTTCAAGGAGGCTTTACATGAACGCCAGTCTCGTGCTCGCATGAAGGAAAACAACACGTGACACCAAATATCGAAGAAGAAACAATCGTGCGGAATTTTAGGTTAATTAATTATTGAAAAACGTGACGCTGGAACTATACTCAAGGCAATCGCATGCATTCATTGTAAACTTCCGAAAATCTAAACAATCAACAGCCAAACCATCTGAAACTGGAAATCATTTCCAATGAATTTCCCAACGTCAAGTTTTTATAATGTTGGCATTTTAGGTCCGATTAGTTGTACCAACTTGTTGTTTATGCAGTTATTTGTTCTTGTGCTGCCAAACCCCAGAGCAGCCTTTTCGCGTCTATCTGTTGGATCATTTCGACAACTTGACGGCAAACCATCTACGCATTTAAAAGCTGTATCGATTGTAATGAATGAAACAGACAATCGCTTCCCGTATACAGTGAAATTTACGAACATATAAGCTACTTATCATGTTGTATTGAAAGTAAGTAGTGCCAAGATTATAAAGTGTGGCGTGTCTTGAATGTAACTCATCTTTACTCAAGATCTTACGTATAAGTCAGGACTCGATCACGGATTAAGGGTCCTTTGTTCCCACTACGATGCGCTTATCCCTCTTATCTCATTGATATCTTGTTCAAACAGGAACCACACACAGCACTGATAAAAACGTCATACCGCCTGTCAATCCAATTACATTTTCTAAAACTCACATCGTATACCATTAGATTAGCATAGCACAGAACAAAATGAAGAAATAGAGTCGCATTTATGTTTATTTTTGTTGGGGTTTTGTTAAAAATGGGCTTTTGGTGTCCTTATTCATATACATTTCGACCAGATAGTAAGGGAGTTACATTCATCTTCAGACGGCGTTGCAGACTCATGTGGTGCGTAGAATAGCGTACCAATATGCGAGATGCATAAAGCCCAAATATCACAGCCGTCAAACCAAGTGTTGGTAAGTTTTTGAGCAATCACGACTTTTCTTGTGATGATAGCGAGTATTTCAATTGTTTTTTATTCAAACAAAATGTTTCTCAATGGAACATCCTTATTAGAAAATTATATATATATATGTGTGTCGTGAATAATCATCTTTCAGTAGGTGGTTTTGTTTCCTAAACCGATAGTCAGATCGCTGATGTTTTACTGTGTATGTACCTGAAAAGCAATCCTTTCAAAACGTTCAAAATGTTTTCAAAATGTTCAAAATGTACATGTATTGATTTGATACATTAATATGCACAATAATAACAACACATGCTCAAAGACATAAGACATAAGGCATGCCAAATTAAGTATTAGCTGGTGTCCTGAGAAACACAATATCAAGACACTCTTCTATTCAGACTCGGAGCTCGATATAGGACGGGAAGAAGTTAGTATTAGTATAGTCATAACCAGAGCAAGTACTTGCGGTAATGAAAGTGCAATGCTAAATTAAAATTATTTTTTATTTTTTGTTTGATTGAAATCACCGATATGGGAAAACCACGAACCATTCTATTTTTACACCAAATACATGCCTCTGAAAGCGTAAACTGCATTTTTCGTGTAACCTACAAGTATAAAGCAAGATCCCTGTATCAAAATTTCTCAAAACATTATCATACAAAAATCCAACACTAAAAATGAGTTATTTAAATATTTTCAGCACCAATTCACCCTTGTTGTGAATAATAAAATACGATGATTACTATTTATTTTCGCCACATTAAATACCTCCCTCTGGTGATGACTTATTTTACCGGTACAGTATTTAGGTTTTTTACACTCGGGTCACTTCAATATTCAATACACAGCTCTGTAATTAAGAACATGTATGGTATTGTTGACCTTAACTGTATTTTTTTTCTTTGTAATTTTGAGTGTCTCGTTGGTCTTCTTGCTTTATTCCAGCTGCCAATGCAGAAGCTCCGGTGTTCGATGCCCAGTTCGGGCTGGGGTTTTACTAGGTTTGGAATTCGACCTAAGTCTGTCGATAAAATGATACTGGTGTATTATGTAAACGGTGACTTGGGATTTGCAGCAGTCAGAGCAACCAAGCACATAATAAATGATACAGCCTCATGCACAAAGATTTGCCGACGCAAACTTACCGTTCATTAAAAATTGTGGACTTGCTGGTGTAGATAAACTTGCGGAAATCCGGGTGGATTTTTAGTTATTTGTAAGATAGTCAATTGAGCCACAAATTTACGGAGCTCCCGTACATATTTGCGCCGGCAAATCCTTTTGTGCATCCGGTTTAATCAATTTGCGGACGCAAGTCAACAGTTGCGTCCGTAAGTGGCTTTGTGTGTGAGGCTGATAATGTCCAGCACTGAAAATACGTTCTTGAGTGGGATATTGCCAGACATTAATTAATACAATACTGTGTTTATTTACTTCAACAGTCACACACACGTGGCATATCCATATATTAGTTAGATAATTAATATAACAATAGAGTTAATAATCGTTTTCCGCGATAATATGTAGAAAATAGCTCAAAGTAGTTCCGCAATACGTGCGCATATACTAATACATGGAGAGCGCTCAGGGAGTAGTTCAATGGGTGGTTCCTGACATTTACTTTACTCACGCACCTTCATGACGCACTTTTCACTTTTGATTACATTTTTATTATTGAAGAAGTGTCAGTATTGGGGGTTGGGGGGAGGGGATGACTTAGCGGTGTTGAGAGCTGTGCGGTTTACGGTAGCTCTGCCGGCTTATTGCCGGTTCCTGTGTCACGAAGTATTCGAGGGGTTGGAGGGAGAATCAAAGCTGGGACAATCGACCGCAGAAATAAAGTGGTAGCCAAACGTTGCGCGGAAGGGCGACGCGTAGGACAAGCGGCACTACGCCAAACTGGTCCTCTTCAGGGTTGTAATGAATAAGAGTATCTCTAGCTCTCTCTATTACTTGTCGATGTGCTGGGAGCGGGGTGGGGGTATTTTTATAGATTCTTCCTCATTATATCTACTTGTAGTTTATGATTCTGGAATAGTTTTGGTTATGCTCTGTATAAATAGCATTGAATCACGTGTTTTTTTATCCGTAAAGTGGCTATAGAGGTTATTTTTCTGCGACTAAATTACACAGTTAATTACAATTTTATAATTTGTTTTGATACGAATGAAGAATTTAAAACAAAAAATAGGCAGAGAAGAAATAAAAATGAAATGCACTGCACTGCACTCAATAGTTAAACAATTTAAATATGATCTCATGAAACTCAAGAAACTCTCTCAACCATGTAATTTAATATGTTATAGTGCAGGTACGTATTATGGTTAAATGACGAAAATCAATTGCTTACAAAAATGAATTTGTATTTTTTCGTGTGCACAAACATTTGCACGGTTAGTTAAATATTTACATGAGGTTATTACCCGGCGCATTGGAGACGGTCCCACAAAAAAACCGCGATGGTTTAGTTGGTTAGAGGAGAGGCGAAACTCGACTGTCGGTTGTTTTCATTGATTTGTTGCAGCACAGTGTTGCCAGATCTTCACTTCGTTGTTCAAAGTGTTAATTAATATTGTCCACGCGTGACATTATACCAATCCCCGTGAAAAGCCAGCTGCCTTTGGCTGTGACAATGTGACGTATAAACCGCGATTAGCTGCTCTGAGACGAGATAAATACTTTGGTCCGGACTAGCACAAATATTTGCAGATCAACTTCCATCAACAGATTATTGTTTGATCGATCTGTCCAAAGGTCGCGGAAAAGCGTTGGAACTATATACTGGGTCTGTCACGTGTGAATGATTCTCATTTCCCGGAGAACAAAATAATATAAAAAATTGAATAATTTTGGAAAACCAATTTTAATCTAATTTCGTTATTCTTTGTGATTGCATACATGCACGTGATAGGTGTTCTGTAATGGAAGTCATCTATATTCCATCACATTCATGGGATATATAATCAAGCAAAAACATGTTTTCAGCTCACCTACAAAACAACATTGTGCATCTCTTGTGTGCTGAACTGTGCCCGGCTTCTTTGTGAATTGTGTGTAACTAATTTATATTGTGTGTGTTGCGTGGTGTTTGAGCAGGTTCACTACAACAGCTACTAGAATTAATATTTTGTGATTGTGAGATGTAGTTCTTTATTACGAAAGTGTGCTTGATAACTTGTGAACCCATCTTTGTGTGTGTGTGTGTTTACAAAATGTTTCATGTGCCATGTATAGTCGTTTTTGTAAATAGTGACTTGAAAAATTGAGTGTTTGACTCTCACGTGCATGACGTATGAATATGACGTTGTTCAGGGTATGCTATGTCGTGTTTGAGACACAATATGGTGTGTAGCGTCGTAAAATGTTAAGAGTTAAAAACTTGTCCTTGTGAATTGTGACTAAAATTTGATTTGTGACCTTGGTAACCACGCAAGACTGAGCTCATCGTTTGGATATCGTCACAATAGGAGTCTTCGATGCAAGCTCGCGTGCTAAACGGCGTTGAAAAGAAAACGGGTTTTCTCCTACGAGTTTAATTAATGAAGATTTAATTAAACCTGACTGGTGATAGATGCACCTGCTGGCGACGACCGCCTGCGACGAAGGTCATTGACAAATGACCGTTGATAAACGCGCAGGATTAGCTTGATTGACACATCACTATGTAACGCAAGTATTGGCTTTTCCGTTTGAAATTAGCGTTGTCCAATAACTGAAATCGTCATTGATCTGTCTAATATTGTAACGACGGGCGAAGGGTTGTGTCGCTTGCTACTCGCTAACCAGATGGGTGGATGTGAAGCCCCTGCTAAGCTTGTTTGAGCTGTGAAACACATTTCCTCCCCCACCTTCGCCCTCCCTCCCCCACGCCCCCCATCGCACATATCACCCCAAGCTCAATGCGCACCCGGTCACCCTGTTTGTTTGCTGTGAACCAAGTAAGTTATTGACGGGATCCAACAACTGTCAGTCTGTCCTAGAATGAAATAGGTATCTAACTCGATTACCAGGAGCTGGCTTTCCAAATAATTAGTTTATCATAGTGATGCTTTATCATTATTGGTGTGTATATTAGTGTACAGGACTCAAACTGACTTTCCTGATTTTTTTGTGGTCGCTCCGAAGCCACATTTACGTTTGCCATACTGCTAAATAAACAGTGGCACACAAATGAACTTCTAAAGTAATTTGCTAATACATTGCATGTATATTATGGAACCACTTAATTACTGCCTGTAGCAGTGGTGCAACAAGAAAGCCCTCTACGTAAGGGCTTAGTGTATAGTGTATAGTGTAAAGTGTATAGTGTATAGTGTATAGTGTATAGTGTATAGTGTATAGTGTATAGTGTATAGTGTATAGTGTATAGTGTATAGTGTACAGTGTATAGTGTGATAGTGTATGGTGGTCTCACACTGATGTCCAAGTCTTGTGTTATTACTAAACGAGATGTATTAAAAAAAAAAAATATCGAACGCAAATCAGCGTAGAAAATGAGCGTCATCATTCTCTCCTCCTGGAGGGTCTGACGAGGATTACTCCAAAATGAACATAATGTGATGCACGCCACTGCCACAGCAAATGCTTTGGGTACCTCGTATTTTGCAATTTCAATTTGAGGTTTCTTGTAATAAACCATAACTACATATCCACATTAAAAATAAATAAAAGGGTAGGCCTATTAGTTATTAAAAGCATATAAGATTTGAATGTTTATAAATGCAGTTATACTTCCACTGAAGTACATGCCCTAAAAATAAATTTCGTTTTTGCCTTCAATGACTTATTTTCTAATAATTAATATCAAAAGTATGGAGCTTCAAACAATCCAATATTTCATCAAAAATCTGAATATGTAACTAAAATGTAATCAACACAGCAAAAAAGCTTTTCCTGTTCTAAATAACCGGCTACAAGGTTTTCAGTTCAGTCAGAGATACATTTCGGCATTGCGGGAGCCGGGAGAAATTAATCTAAATGCTAATTCTACCCTTCTACGTCCATTGCGCGTAGTATTGAAAAATAACCGAACCAATGTCGATAGCCTGTCTCTTCATGTGAAATATCAGGCAAAGCAGAGCGCTCGTCATTGACAGCAGTTCAACTAGACCTTGGTTTCCGGCACGGCTACGTGGTTTGGTGCAGTCTTTGGACCTTCGTTCACACCGACCGAACTTGAACTTTTACATTGCCCTATTGTTTGTATGGTTATTTATGGTAATTCGAAACGTCAATAAGATCGAGCGACCTGCTGTGTGATATAGAACCTTCCCAACTGAACGGATCGAGACTATCTCAGATTATTAGCCTTCCTGATTGAGTCACAGTGCCAGAGAAGGCCAGGAAATATACCTACTCAAGTCATTTTCATCACCAGAAAATAAGTATCGTTTTCCTGTGGGAGAAGGAATGACTGCTGAGAGGACCTGGCGTGATCTTCTCCAGAGGTGACTGACTGGAGGAGTATTCGCGTATGGAATGTAGTGTACAAGCGTTGTATAGTGCTGTTAGAAACACCCAATAAAATAAATAAAAATGAAAACAAAGACAATTATATTTTTTCTCTATTAACCCAGTTACAAAAACTGATTTTTCCATGTGGGATATTGTACCAAAAACCACCGCCCCAGTATTTGTCTCCCGAGTGAAGTAAAAAATGCCGGTGGCCGGAATCGAACAAGTAACATCTAGAGTAGCGTCTAGCTAGTGACTAGATGCTGAAATATACATGGGGTGTCTGTTGATCAACCTATGACAGCTATAGCAAAGTTAGCCATATTCCAGGTTTCCTTTTACTGGCGTACAGGCATAGGATTGGTACCTTCTGGTTGGATTCCCGGTTTATAACCGAAACTCAAATTATCGAACACCGACGACTAAAATACAATGATACGGTTATCACTAAATATAGTGGCAAGTATTCAAATAAGATCTACCGTTAGTTATTAAATTAAGGGTAGCTCCGAATGTACAATTTTACAAAACTTTAAGCTATTTTATAAATTGTACAATACTTAAATCAAGGGGTATTGTTTTTGTACAGTCATGGCTAGTCTAGACATACCCATGTGTTAATGCCTCGCAGTGTCTTCCGCTTAGCTTATATAGCTCACAAATTAGTACCTTACCTACATGAAGAATACTTCAACAAGTAATTGTTTCAGGTAAGCCATAAATCTTTGGTCCCCTTGCAAATTATCAATCGGAGTTGGCTACGTTCTCATACCATCCCCTCTCCACGAATATACTTCCTGGTTCTTCATTTCCCGTCTCGATTAATCTCGTTGCATGAATCTGAACAAATATTGCCAAAAGATGTGGTTATGTATTCTGTCGTTATGTCCTGCGTGCGCCACCTGCGGATTTGGACCCAGGACACACATTGTGCGCATGTCTGTGTACGCTGTAATTAGTCCGTGCAGTGACGTCACGGAGCAGTCAAGATGAGCATCCTGGCTTATCCGGTCGCTCGTTGGACGCGCTGCGGGGAGCTGCGGGGGCTGATACAACACATCGACGCGTATCATTACCCTGATCGAGGTGGTTCCTCGTCGTCGTGACCGGTGCCCGCAAGGAGGTCATATGGCGGGGGGGGGGGGGCTGATACAACACATCGACGCGTATCATTACCCTGATCGAGGTGGTTCCTCGTCGTCGTGACCGGTGCCCGCAAGGAGGTCATATGGCGGGGGGGGGGGGGGGCTGATACAACACATCGACGCGTATCATTACCCTGATCGAGGTGGTTCCTCGTCGTCGTGACCGGTGCCCGCAAGGAGGTCATATGGCGGGGGGGGGGGGGCTGATACAACACATCGACGCGTATCATTACCCTGATCGAGGTGGTTCCTCGTCGTCGTGACCGGTGCCCGCAAGGAGGTCATACGGCGGGGGGGGGGGCTGATACAACACATCGACGCGTATCATTACCCTGATCGAGGTGGTTCCTCGTCGTCGTGACCGGTGCCCGCAAGGAGGTCATACGGCGGGGGGGGGGGGGGGGGGGCTGATACAACACATCGACGCGTATCATTACCCTGATCGAGGTGGTTCCTCGTCGTCGTGACCGGTGCCCGCAAGGAGGTCATACGGCGGGGGGGGGGGGGGGGGGGGGGGGGGGGCTGATACAACACATCGACGCGTATCATTACCCTGATCGAGGTGGTTCCTCGTCGTCGTGACCGGTGCCCGCAAGGAGGTCATATGGCGGGGGGGGGGGGGGCTGATACAACACATCGACGCGTATCATTACCCTGATCGAGGTGGTTCCTCGTCGTCGTGACCGGTGCCCGCAAGGAGGTCATATGGCGGGGGGGGGGGGGGCTGATACAACACATCGACGCGTATCATTACCCTGATCGAGGTGGTTCCTCGTCGTCGTGACCGGTGCCCGCAAGGAGGTCATATGGCGGGGGGGGGGGGCTGATACAACACATCGACGCGTATCATTACCCTGATCGAGGTGGTTCCTCGTCGTCGTGACCGGTGCCCGCAAGGAGGTCATATGGCGGGGGGGGGGGGGGGGGCTGATACAACACATCGACGCGTATCATTACCCTGATCGAGGTGGTTCCTCGTCGTCGTGACCGGTGCTCGCAAGGAGGTCATACGGCGGGGGGGGGGGGGGGGGGGCTGATACAACACATCGACGCGTATCATTACCCTGATCGAGGTGGTTCCTCGTCGTCGTGACCGGTGCCCGCAAGGAGGTCATACGGCGGGGGGGGGGGGGGGGCTGATACAACACATAGACGCGTATCATTACCCTGATCGAGGTGGTTCCTCGTCGTCGTGACCGGTGCCCGCAAGGAGGTCATACGGCGGGGGGGGGGGGGGGGGGCTGATACAACACATCGACGCGTATCATTACCCTGATCGAGGTGGTTCCTCGTCGTCGTGACCGGTGCCCGCAAGGAGGTCATACGGCGGGGGGGGGGGGGGGGGCTGATACAACACATCGACGCGTATCATTACCCTGATCGAGGTGGTTCCTCGTCGTCGTGACCGGTGCCCGTAAGGAGGTCATACGTGCATGATTTTTTCAATCGATTATTTCCTGGGATTCATATTTTTTTCTCTTCTTACATTCTCGCTTTTTCTTCATATACTTAACACTTGGTGACGGCGGTCCTCTTTAATATCCAAACGCCCCCTAGACCCCATAACGCTCGAACCCCCCCTTATTTTGGTTTCCATTATGATGACGACCTCGGCGACGACAAAGGATCTGATCCGGCTGTCGTCATATGGCTTAGCTGCATATCGAATACGTCGAAAAACACACCACACTCTTCACAATCACACATAACGCCCTAAATAATGTACGCTAAGATAAGATGAAACCTATCTTCTATTGTAGTCTTATAATACAAATTTGTCAAGTAGAGTTTTGAGTCTGTGAGTGGTGACTGGGTCGGGGAGAATTTTTTCTCCGATTCCCAGATAAGAACTAAACATTTGCATACAGAAGACCAGGGGTGTAGTCGTAAATTAATATCAGCCTGGGCGCCTTGTTTGCAGAGGAGTGGGGGGGGGGGGGGAAGCGGCAATGCCCACATACAGTCACAGTGGAACTACTTAGTTTAAAAGACAAAATTATAACCAAACATTTCTAATGGATTTATATTTTGTAGAGTATTCAAGTAGGTTACTATTTCATTTTGTTAATGTCAAAATCACGTATCTATTATGCTTAGATTTGTAAGCATAATAATTGCCGCCGATTTTCATGAATAAGCCTGAGCGCGCCTAGGTCGCAAAGACAAAAGTGTGGCTGGGCTAAGCCCAGGCTGAAAAACACTAGCCTGGGCGGCGCCCAGGCCCGCCCAGGCCCGACTACAGCCCTGCAGAAGACAATATAATATATAGTAAATGTGCGGGTTTTGTGGGGTTAAGGGGAAGTTGGCTTGTAGTTACTATAATTATTGTTAGCATTACAAGTTAGTGTTGAAGTGCGCACAAAAGAAGGATGGAATGGATGAGTGATATTGAATGTATACACCTTTTTACTACAAGGCGCGGTGTGTCCACGTATAGCATTTATAATATATGGATATCATTAACGATAGTGACTGGAATCGAAGTCACAAACTCCCTAATCATAGATACTCGGACTACTTTGTTTGTCATTTAAATCTTTCTTACCATAGTTCACAAAAAAAACACAAAAACAAACAAGTGTAATATTAAGTTTAGTTAAGCTTTAGTTTACTTTAAGGCATTAAATACTACAATCAAAATTAATCTTAGTCGATGTTCACTGTATATTAAAAAAACGGGTAAATTATATGTTAACCTGAACCGCCACCAACCTATGTTTATTGGTTCAGGTATTTCCGCAGGTACAAGAAAAAAATCCAAATGTGTAATGTACAAAAAGAGGAAATAAATAAATAAAAAAAAAATAAAACGTTGCAAAAATTATAATTCATGTGCATTTATGAATATGTAGTATCACAACCTCCTCGTACAACCAAGGTCCACTAATGCCAGGCAAGTCACACTCACAGACCGTTAAATATTTAGCTCACGATCCGTAAATCCCCTAGCGGAGGCTCGTCCGAACCTGCGCTAGGGGTTTGACGAACCTTCTATTTAGCTCACTTGTTTTCTCCATCGCGCTTCTGACTGGTGGTTGGCATGGAGAAAACAAGTAAGCGGTGGACTGTCATATATCGGAGCAGACTTGTTGAACTGTGTTGGAGCCTGAGCGCTACTAGTGGAGATTTAGTGGTTCTTAAGTACAACAATGTTCATCAACGAAACATGAGATAAAATGTTGTAGAGTTGTTCCGCAGCAACCTTGTGGATGCTGACGTCATAGATGAGTGAGGCATCCACCAAACAAATGTCAGTATTTGAAAAAGCCACCCGCTGATTGGTTCTGTCTGACTCTCATACATGACGTCAGCATTCATAAGATTGCTGGATTGTCACGTGTTTAGCTGTTGACCATCATACGTGAAGATCCAAGTGTCCTTGGCTTGGACCTTGATGCTTGACCAGCATAGCTTTTTAGATGGCGTGTAGATGAGAGTTTTCACATTACGACAAAAGGGTAATGTTGGCGTTTAATTGAAAAAGCATTGTCTAAACCCACTTAAAACCAGGATGTTTACACGCATTTCACACCCTCGTGGCTCGGTCAAACGATTCAGCCCAGTCAGTCAGGTTGCCATCTGATGTCGAACAATGATTGTTATCGAATGGCTGACCGCGTCACGTTAGTGTTGTTGCCGGTCGGCTGCCGTTTCTCACGCTGTATGTGTGTACACACACACACACACACACACAGGACGTCTCGTCGGTCGCCTCCGGAAGTTCCCGAAGAGCGTCGTGGTTTCGTCGTAGTTTAATTGCCCGACAGGAAGGAACACTGGCATTACCGCACTCACTACACAAACGTAGCGTTTTTCAAAACACGTAACGAACGAACTCTGCTACAGCTTCGATCGGCGTGGAGTGGGGGGTCATCTTTTGTTGTGTACTTTGTCAAACGAGCTATTATTTTCCGTGAGCCAACCTCCACCACTGGGTTATGCATCCCTACGACAAGGGCGACGATCAAAGCATCAGTCAGACAGAGTGGTCGACGCTGCTATTGAAAGACCTCGTCAGCTACTGCTGGGGAGAGTCAACGGTTGCAGGGGCCCTGCAGGTGATGCGCCTCACTTGCGCTTTGCTTGCATATTAGCATTAGCAACATTCAAAGAAACGATGTCATTGAACTTTTACACGGGATTATTAAAGCATTGTCTTGTTGCC
Source organism: Isoperla grammatica (assembly GCA_945910005.1). Taxonomy (NCBI): domain Eukaryota; kingdom Metazoa; phylum Arthropoda; class Insecta; order Plecoptera; family Perlodidae; genus Isoperla; species Isoperla grammatica. Next base: position 67,747,075 of record OX246737.1, on the reverse strand, counting down.
GCATTGTTTGGTTTGGGTTCGCTCCACAACGCCCACCAATAACGGAGAATTTACAGCAATTTAGTGGGATCCCATACCTCTCGTCGGCTCACTCATGATTCGGGCTGCATTTGATATAAGTACATGCGGTGCTCACATTATTTGGTGATTTAACTGATTACAAATAGAACACTAACATGTTACAGCAATAATAATTACCATACCATATTTTACGAACTCGTTAAATAAGTTTTCTATGTTAATTACTATTTTCATCTCTATTACTCTCATTTGCAATGCATCAATATAATGTCAGCGAGATCTCATCACCCCCCCCCCCCCCCCCCCCCCTCACCCATCAAAATGACTGGCTTGGCTTGGGAGCACAAAGCAAAATCCATCTGCAAACGCCTAACCAACTCGAAAATTATTGAGGGATTCAATCCGGGGGATGAATGAGTATTTTAAAGGGGTTCATTGTATGACAACCACCCCTCTACACGCCGCAGTCTTTACCCTGTGTCATTCCCATTTGTTAACATACAAACACAAACTAGAGGCGATCTACAAAGGATATCAGCTCATAATGATTCCAGTTAGCGTCGCTGTTCCCAACGCAAAGCTGAAAAGCTGTGAGAATTGCCGACAGGTAAACTTTGGGGTGGCCTCAAGTCTGACAAGGTCTTGATCGTAGCGTCACTACACAAGACACAACAATGTAGTCATGTCTGAAATCATGACTTCGTATTTCTATTTAGTCAAACACTTTCAGGTTATAGTATTCCAAATTTTTAAATGCCACTTTTTTTTGGCACAGTATAATAATTAAGATAATGCTGAAAATACTTAAATTTGATGTAGCTGTCTTGTGCAAGAAATTATGAAAAGAATCACTTTTAAATACACTTCATTTCAGAAGCTTGCAACAACATCTATGTTATATATAATTTCTGGACGATTCATAAACCCAAACAACCAATCGTAACCTACTATGTAGATTAAAATGATAATATGTTCCCCTTTAAGGTCCAAATAAAATTAGAAGCAAATTCTGTGTTCCTGCTGTCATCCAATTTGTATTTAATCAACGCCACGCCACGCCACCCCAGTACCAGCCCCCTTCTTTCATTAGAAGAGATGCTATTTTCTTGGCCTATTAATTGAAGTTACGTACGTAGGTTCATTCGACAACTAACGCCAACGTTAATTCTAATTTGTAAACACTGCCTAAACCCTGATGGTTGGTAGGGTGAGGTGAGGAATGGAGGGGAGAGGGGAGGGGAGATGCTTTTTATTTAACTTCCCACGCTTATCTTGATTTTAGGGTTCATCTTAAATGAAGGGGAGTTGGCAGTGTTGGATATATGAAGGATTGATGTTGGTCTCTCTATGTGCATGAATACGTCGAATACATTGTTGTGGACCGCATGGTTGGCCCATCTCATGGTTTAATCGCATTACAGTCTTGTTTTGATAGTAACAGTGTTGTGTACACAATACACTCATGATTGCGTTAAAAGTTGAGCGATTAACAGTTAATTGTATAGGACAATTGAATAGCTCGCTTTTCATTCGCTCATGAAACAATTTTCAATGACGCAATCAAGTAATATAGAAATAGTAATTATAATTACTAAAGTCTATACTTGCATACTGGCTATAAATAGAATATACAGTACAGTGTGTCCCCGTTCAACCTTATATGGTATGTTATTCGGTGGCAATGTCTCATCTCATTATTTGCAGTGTGACAAGAGGAAAACTATGAAGCTCCTTTACTTTATTGTGTTAGGATTCGATTATTAGTGGTGCAAACAGAACCCAAAACCTTCTGAATTAGAGTTCTGAGCTAATTATACTGGTGGCAAGCAAAATAGTGCTAGATCAACAAAATAATAATTAAAAAGCACAAGCTTATAACCTTCAACCGCATAATATTATATAACATCTTTTATTGATATCTAAAACATGTATTTTTGTAAAAGTAAACACTCCGAGTATTATTCCCTGACACCATTCAATACATCATCTAACGTAATCAATCAAATGAAATATAAAACAAAAATCGAAATATTAAGAAAACAAAACACCACAATAGAATGAATAACATTTAATTTCTTGATACTTGTAACCAATAAATAATTATACACTCCCTAGCAGAAGTAATTTTAGTAATTGGCTTAGCTGCACTTAATGTTTTTTTACGGTGCTAGTGCACAATAGATCACAGATAGCCCTACAATATTATTATTAAATAAAATTGATATCTATTGGAGAATTACACTCTCGTGCGTTCAGTCCCAGTGGTCTAGCTAGAGGTCAAGGCACCCACCCGGTAAGTGGGTTTGATTCCCAATCGGGGCTGGTTGTTTAATTTCTGGATTTCACTATATATTATTATATAATATACTTATTATTGTATTAATATATTATATTATATTATATTATATCATATTATATTATATTATATTATATTATATTATATTATATTATATTATATTATATTATATTATATTATATTATATTATATTATATTATATTATATTATATTATATTATATTATATTATATTATATTATATTATATTATATTATATTATATTATATTATATTATATTATATTATATTATATTATATTATATTATATTATATTATATTATATTATATTATATTATATTATATTATATTATATTATATTATATTATATTATATTATATTATATTATATTATATTATATTATATTATATTATATTATATTATATTATATTATATTATATTATATTATATTATATTATATTATATTTTATTATATTATATATTGTATATTATATATTTTATAAACAACTATTATTAATTATTATTATTATTATTATTATTATTATTATAATTATTATTATTATTATTATTATTATTATTATTATTATTATTATTATTATCATTATTGTTGTTGTTTTATTGTTGCAATACATACAAACTCGGTCAAAACCGGCGTAAACATGTTGTACGGACATAAATGTCAAGTATTTCCATGTGTTTACCTTATTAAAGTCTACTTAGAACTAATTAAATATATCATTGTCCATATTATTTTTCCAAAACAAACTGTGGATGCTATGTACGGTCGTGGCCGATTTGTACTCATCCCAGCATTCGCTCTTCGTTTCGTTTTGTGGAAACCACGAAAACCACCATCAGGATGGAGAACTTCTTGAAGTCTTTATTTTTCTAAGTTCAAACATTTTCGCACTATGCTATACGTGTTCAAATTCAAAATTATTGCTTTTTGCATCTCGATGTATATGTTCGGGTGGAGACCAATTAGTTTGATACTGTCATGGAGTTTACGCGGAACAATACCATTTGCTGAAATAATTAACGGTACAATAGTTACATTATACCTTTTTATTTCAATAGATAACTCCTTATATGTGTTTACCTTTTCTCGCCAAGTTGTCTTTACATTGCGGCATAAAGGAACGGCAACATCAATTAAAATCGTTTCACGTTTCTTCTTGTCAATAAATATATAACTATATAATAATACATTATTATTATTATTATTATTATTATTATTATTATTATTATTATTATTATTATTATTATTATTATTATTATTATTATTATTATTATTATTATTGTTGTTGTTGTTGTTGTTATTGTTATTGTTGTTATTATTATTCAACTTGCAGGAAATAATTTCACTTTTGTATAATCTTCACACCTTCACCTTTTGAGTGAAGTGACACATTTAAAATACCTACCTATATGCATGCCACTGATGATTGTAAATTTGATAATACTAATGTCGGTAAACTATTTGTACAGTGCTACCTTGTCGCTGAATTAAACGACCATAAAGATCTAATATCGGATGCGAGGGCTAAAACCAGCCTGGCATGAAAATGGAGCGATCTGATAAGTGCGTGTTTTATGTGTTGGCTACAAGTTGGGGCGCGACTCTGATCGAGATTGTAAAGAATGACTTTTGTCTGGTCCATTCATCGTATAAGGACAACGATAACAACCGCGACAATGTCATAGGCAGCCAAGCGATCTTCACTTTGCAAAACTAACACGTAAGGGTTGCCTGGTGACGTAAATAAATGACCTGTTGAAGGGAAAGTAATTGGTGCACTTGATTGAAACATATGAGCGTAAATATGTGCTTACCTGTTAACTGAACGTAAATATGCAAGTTTAAATATGCGCTGATTTGTTGAAGGGGAAGTAATTGGTCTCTTGTAAGTAAATATGAGCGTTTTAGCATGTACTTACTTGTTGTAAGGGAAGTATAACTGGTCTCTTTTACGTAAATATGAACGTTATCTATTGAAGGGCAAAGTAATTGGAATCTTGGGTGTAAATGTACGAGCGTCAACTTATTTTGTGTTAAAGGAGACGTTATTAGTATCTTGTAAGTAAATATGAGCATTTATATGTGCTTTCTTTTTCAATTGTTGAAGAGAAAAAAGTGGGCTTCCGGACATAAAAACAAAACGTGTGAACCTAATATGTCGATAATGTACATTCTAAAAAAAAAGAGTTTACGTGATTGGGATCATGGGTGCAAGTAAGCGAAGATAAAGCAAGTGTCTACGTGCTGATGAAGAGTATCGCATGACCAACCGTAAATTAGCGTTAAAAACCTATACAATGTGTGTACACATGAATACAATACGCGTCACTTATTTTTGTGTCGGAAAGTACCAGTTACGGGTGCGTCCCTGTTCAAGTGTAATTTCCTTGACATCTGGATGCAAGATACAGTACTGGTGACGTGTAAGGATTACTTGCTTACCTTTTTACTTTAGTTAGCTTAAATAAGCAAGTCATTTAATTAATAAACTGAGACATATTATGCAAACATAGAGATACAGTACTGGGGACGTGTATGGTGTACTTACTTTTCTTTTTACTTTAGTGTAAAAAGCATAGGTCAAAAAAGTAACTTGTTTATAAACTAAAATGTAACACACAATATGTAGTACCAGTGAGGTGTTTGCGTTTTTTTCTTTGACGTAAATAAGTTAAGATCGAAGGGTAATAATTTTCAAATACATTGAGCTAAATAATGCAATAAACGCAGATGTGAGTTTGCTTTGGCGTAAACAAGCAAACTCATGAATATAAACTAATGATCAAATAAGCTGAGGTACATCGTGCAAGATGCAATAATATACAGGTGTGAATTGGGGGTGTACGGTCAACAGTTGTCTACCTGTTGATAAAGAGACATAAAAAAAGCAAGATACAATATATGTATATATGTTATTGTTCACCATTTTCTGGGTTTCGTCACACGACATAAAATGAGTAGATGGTTTAAACATTAAACTTACCCCACCTCACCCGACGTTTCGAAAGAATAACATCCCCCATTAACCAGGGTCATCACGATGCGTTGTTCTTCGTTCAGCAATCCCTGCACGACTCATTTTATACCGTGTGACGAAACCCAGAAAATGGTGAACAATAACATTACTTATGTCCACGAAAATTTAAAATAAATAAATAATATATATATTGATTCGTAGATTTTCAGGGCTACCAGGTGATAAGCATGTCGTCATTGCGGTATCAAGCCCTCTCGGATGAGTGTTTGGTTCTGAAAAGAACCCAACACTCATCCGAGAGGGCTTGATACCGCAAAGACGACATGCTCATTTATATATATATTCTAAAATCTAAGTCTAAGTCTAAGGCCCGAATGCATAGTTCAGACTCAATCCTTCCTCAACTCAGCCTCTCCTCAGCCTCGCCCAACCACCAATCACGGAACGGCATTGCCGTGTAGACTGCTCTGTGATTGGTGGCTAGGAGAGGCTGAGGAGAGGCTGACTTAAGGAGGGCTTGAGTGTGAACTATGCATTCGGGCCTTAATCTCTCTAAATCGAAAGTCTAAGTTCAGTAATATATATATATATATACATATGTGTTGTTTTGTTTATGTTTACGTAAATTGGCCATTCCAGCCCGCTATCAAATATGCACACTGTTTAATCATTATCAGCTGTTGATATATGACGCAATGTGACCTTACTAACATCCCCCCACCCCGCCGAGACGAGGTATCAGCAGGCAGCCGAGTTACTGGGCAGTCGAGTTACAGACATTGTGGGAGCAAGGTCGTATCGCTCGCTCCTCTAGCGTCAACTAATTACTTCATGCGCAGTATCTATTATCTCGATAAGTAACAGTGCTGGAGGCTTCAAGTCAATTCTTGATTATACAGATAGGGGGCCTTATAATGACTAAGAAGTTTGAGGCATAGGTTTCAGTTCTTTCCGCATACATTGTTAATCGAAAAATGTCAAATTTTTACTCGTTCATTTATCGGTACACAAAAATTGTTGTAGTTTAGTCCCTGTTTATGCTACAGCCATGTAATTTCATAGTAATTATTTCATAAGTATTTCAAATCGAGAGAAATATTTAAAACGTCACATTTAGTATTTTGTAACCGTGGAGCCAGCACCGTAAAGTCGGAAGTGTATACGGTCGGTACGCGTAGAAATAACGTTTTTTTTTTTTTCTGGTCACACTCGGGTAGACTTGGGTAAAGATATTTTGTTGTTGTAGCTTGTACAAACAATGTTTCAAGACTGTGCGAAGGGGAGGAATAGCATTAAGGATAAATGGGAAACAATTGCTTTCTTGTTGAGCCGGACAAATAATAAAACCATTTCGCGTGCTGAGGCTAAGTTTGCTCATCTATGTAAACAGATATTGACAACCTACAACTTGTATTTACTATACTGCATTGGTAAACATAGCTTTACAAACACCAATAAATTAGTTTTCTTCTATGGTGAACCGTAGGCCTCCATACGTAACTACTACTACGTATTATGTCAATGTATCTATTCACAACATCGCTTCGTCAGGCATTAATTTTATGTCATGAGCTTCTCTGATTTCATCATTGAGTTAAAACTGTTTCTTTCTATAAATTAGGCATAATTTCTTAGATTTTGCGTCGAGGCTTTGGGTTTGTGGTCGAGTCCCAAGTAAAGTTGTCATAATGGAGTAATATGGGCAGAGCTTGGGGCAGGGTATATGTTACTATCTTTGCCTGGGGGCTTCGCCTGTATGGGTCGATGTGTAAGGGGTGTAGAAAGTGAAACAAAGTATTTATTTAGTGCAAGATAAAGAAGACTTTGAGATAGTATTAAAATTATTCAACTGCATTAAACGAAATAAAATGTGAATGCTTTTTTAAAGATTATATCTGTTAACCTGGGTGTTCTCTATTCCATGTTGTTCCAACATTTCTATTTGCAATTGTGTTTAAAGATATTAATTAAAAACGTTGAGCTTTCATAAATTTTTAATCAGCGAGTGCATGCAACAGTATTCCCCTGTTCCTGTTGCAGACGAGAATACGCCACAGTCGTATTTACAGCGGCTTCAGTCTTGCACACTGGACTCTGATGCGGGATATTGCGGTTTCGATTTCCGCTACCGGTAATCCTGATTAAACCGTTTGTCAACGTTTTACTCATTTGCAAAACAAACGCTGCATAAATACTCTTACACACCTAGATAACCTGAGGTCGTGGTTAGATTCAACGTTGGTCTGTAAACCATGGATCGTGCGTTCCATTCATTTAGAGGTATGGATGTCAAGTGGCGTTATTATCTTCATATATCACCCACTCAACTTGTAGATTAGCAACATTCCTAAAATACGAGACGTCCTAAAACACGAGACGGTAAAAGCTCGAAACATCAACATCAAAATGAAACTAAATTAAAAAAAATTCATCCATAGGTGGCCTAAGACCAAGGGCGTTTCACAGATCACTCATGTTTGTCTATAGAAACAACCGTTCTTAGAAAAAGTAAGCTTTGCCAGTAATTATGTCGGCTAAACAGTCAGGTTTGTCTTTGTACCGAACATTAAATTCTTAATATTTTCAAATTGGGGATGAATCCCAAAACAGCGTTGCAATGTATAGGATGGTTACTGATTAGAATGATATGATCTATACGAGCAGGTGGATGGACTTAGCACACAGCGCAGCACTACAAGTAGAGTGTTTCCTTCAGTTGAGTATCCAAGAGATAAGACTTCAATCTAGTATCTAAAATACATCATAGTGTACATCTTATGGCACATTATTGAAAATGTTTGGAGCTAAAACTAACACCTAATGATGCATTGTATTCTTCTTGAATAGATTTCCATAATGTTTTAAAGTTCGATCTACAGAACAAGAATGTATTAATGTATACTAAGCTAATTTGTTTTTATACATTTTATAACATTTACTAGGATTTTTACTTTTTAGTAATGGTGAGGTAATGAGTATAGATATCAGAGGATGGTTTACTCAATTGACTCACTACACTGTCTACACTCTACAGTGTCTACAGTTCGTTTGGAAGAACAATGTCTTGTTCGCTCTCCCTCGCCCAGCGAGTGTCTTCCCCGTAGCTGCAGTAATCACACTAGCCGCTCAGATAGCGCCACACTGGTGCCCAGGAAACCCGACGTTAATCAAAAACTTCCGAATTAAATCGAGTTGGACTCCATCCTGTTTCGGACTAAATGAATGATCGAGTGCGGCCGTGCGGTCTCCGGAAGGAGAACCAACTTCTGAACCGCAAATACGTGAAGTCGCCGCGTCGTCCAGTCTATCGAAACAGGATGCCATCGTTTGGCCATCTGTACTCTCTGACCATCGTACTACCACCGATATTATTATGTCCATACTTGGCTATCTAGTATCTATCGGTTATTGCCGCATCCAATATCTTTAGAATTATGTCGTTCAAAACCAGTAACTTACCAATAGGTTGGTTGCGGCTCATTGGCCATGCAATCGGTCCGACTTTACTGTGACAAATATCGATTATTTAACTTGGTTGCTGACAAATAAGTACATAATGTTAAAGAGGGTGGTTATAAACGAAATAAAAGATTGAGAATAACTTGTAGACCGGGCATAGGAACAAAACAGGTATTTTAATGGAGGTTGAGGAAACGAGAAATGAGTGACAATATACATAGTAGATCGCTATAGCTGCGTCACCACATTCGAATACTGGCTCGGCCACATAGATGATGTGACATCTTGTTATCTTCATGTATCACCCACTGACATCTTGTTATCTTCATGTATCACCCACTCATCGTCTCGATAACCATCGATCCCAAAACAAGGAAAGTAAGACCAAACAAAACCGCCGTCATCATTGACAGGACATCGACTTTATCAATCGAATGATATTTTTTGAGTGAGTTACAACGCACTTAAGTTACAAGTAATGGTAATAATAACATTAGAGAGATCAATCAATATTGTGTTATAGAAAATTACATTGGTTGCGGCTCTAAATAATGATAGTGGAAAAAGCAGCGTGCTTCATACAAAAACGATAGCGTTGAACAAGATTTGCACACAACTCTATAATTTCAATATATTGCACACAACATGTCGTAAACCACTCAAACGAGAACTTTTGCTACAGTTTTGCCTCTTCCAAGTTGAACCTGAGCGTTGGTTGATCTGGGCCAACCGTTAGAGGTGGCTCAGAGACAATACGCGATACTCTCATTCGGTGGGTCGCCGGTTCCATTCCGGCCACCAGCAGTCCTGACTGAAGGCTTTTTCCTAGGGTTTTCTCAGTCATAAAGGCGAATGCCGGGATTGAGTCCTACTAATAGCCCTCATACATGCCTGCTAATATATAGCTAGTTTGTCATCTGAGAACCCGGGTAAAACTGGTGTGTAGGTTACAGCTATTGGATTCGTACGAAAATATGCAATGTCTTTATTATCTGGACCAATAACCAAAAAAACGTTAGGCACTTAACTTTACCATACCATACCATTTGAGGGTGTATTAGCAGTCTGTTTTTATTTTTTATTATTGCACAGGTACGTAATTTACCTGTTTAGTTTGTAAATAGCAGAGTTCGGTATTATATTTCAAGTTCTGGAAAATATTGGAAGAATGGAGAAATCTGTGGGTATCATCTGTAGTTGTTGACAGGTTTACGAGCATACATATACATGCGGCTACAGGATCCGTGCGTGTGATGCGTGTGATGCGTGTGATGCGTGTGATGCGTGTGATGCTGATGGGAACGCACGCCAGTGGGTGTGGGTGTACCTGTGTGGGTGCGGGAGGCGTGTGATGCGTGTGATGCGAGTGATGCTGATGGGAACGCACGCCAGTGGGTGTGGGTGTACCTGTGTGGGTGCGGGAGGCGTGTGATGCTCGTGATGCGTGTGATGCTGATGGGAACGCACGCCAGTGGGTGTGGGTGTACCTGTGTGGGTGTAGGAGGCGTGTGAGGCGTGTGATGCGTGTGATGCGTGTGATGCTGATGGGAACGCACGCCAGTGGGTGTGGGTGTACCTGTGTGGGTGTAGGAGGCGTGTGAGGCGTGTGATGCGTGTGATGCGTGTGATGCGTGTGATGCTGATGGGAACGCACGCCAGTGGGTGTGGGTGTACCTGTGTGGGTGTAGGAGGCGTGTGATGCGTGTGATGCGTGTGATGCGTGTGATGCTGATGGGAACGCACGCCAGTGGGTGTGGGTGTACCTGTGTGGGTGTAGGAGGCGTGTGATGCGTGTGATGCGTGTGATGCTGATGGGAACGCACGCCAGTGGGTGTGGGTGTACCTGTGTGGGTGTAGGAGGCGTGTGATGCTGATGGGAACGCACGCCAGTGGGTGTGGGTGTACCTGTGTGGGTGCGGGAGGCGTGTGATGCGTGTGATGCGTGTGATGCTGATGGGAACGCACGCCAGTGGGTGTGGGTGTACCTGTGTGGGTGTAGGAGGCGTGTGATGCGTGTGATGCGTGTGATGCGTGTGATGCGTGTGATGCGTGTGATGCTGATGGGAACGCACGCCAGTGGGTGTGGGTGTACCTGTGTGGGTGTAGGAGGCGTGCGCCCACACAAAACGCGTCCATCAATCTCGTCGATCGCGAGAAACAAAACGTGAGCGCGATCTTGGGAAATATTTCAGTTTCCTTGATCTAGCCGTAATTACGAGAGTGTTGTGCGCAGGCGCACCGCACCGACTATACAGCCATGCACGACCTTTACGTTCTGAACACTTTCAAACTGCATGAAATAATTACACCTCTGGCTTGGGGAACCGATGTGTACACGCTTGCTTTACTTGTTGGTCGCAATTCTTAGCTTTTTATTGCCAGCCATATTGCAAATAACGACTTAATAATATAGGAAGTCAAGAGGCACCATTTTCTCTTGTCTTAACTCATCCATAACTATCCTCAGACGGATTAGGCCTTTAAAAAATTATGTAACGAGGAGATATGTGATATATAATATGCCTACATGCAATTAATATGACATGTACACGTTTCATTTCAGTATTTTGTAAAATGTTGTGTTGCAGTTGGATTAGAACCTGCCATTCAATAGTGTGTACCTTCAAGTGATGGTTGCCATATTGTCATGCTCAGTGATCTAATTTATGTCGTGACAGTTGGACGTTCATTACAGGTTGTCATCAATGCTGCCATCAGTTTACGTACAAACATAAGCGATGCTATGTATTAACAAGATGTGTCTCACTTCTCTCTCACTCTTCCATATCAATCATGAATTACTGCAGATCGACTGAATTATGTGTTACACAAGGGTCGAACGAATTAAAACGTTTTCATCTGATGCACTAGATTTGCAAATACACTTCAGTTGTGTGTCTGTGGACGATAACACATTGGAGGCGTTAGAATAATAACGAGGACTATTATTGCCTCCACTATCATCCAGGGTTCATAGTGTTGGCTCTATACTCTTCTCGTACGACAGGCAGAGCTACTCTGAACATCTACCCCGGAAGAGGCAAGGACTTCTTGAAGCAGCGGAAGGGTTTCCACTACCGCTAGAAACAACAACAACAACAACAACAACAACAACAACAACAACAACAACAACAACAACAACAACAACAACGGACTTCTTGAATCCAAACCACAAACCTGTTATAGATAATATCTAATTTTGTGCTTTGCATCCACCTTCATCTTTCTCTACTTTTATGAGACGGCTATAAAGGTAACTAGGGAGAGCTATTGCAGTCTAACTATCGTTTTAAACCCGAATATCTGGGTAAATCTAGTTCTTGCTTGATGTACATTTTAATATATGATTCTGCGCACGTACCTGTGAGTCAAAATGATATTTCGTGTTTTGATTTATTTTAATTAAACCAGGAAATAGTCAAACCGTGTAACAAACAACTAAACACATTTGAAAATGCTTTTAATTTCAGACTAATGTTTTATAGAAACAAAACTTCAAGATTTTCCAAGATTTTATTTGTGTGATTAAAATCATTTTGACATTGAGCAGTGCTTGGAAATAGGACAATGTTGAGAATGTAGAGGATACTTAGGTTGAAACACTTACACATTATAGTAAAAGAAGTGAAAAGTAGTGTGTTATATTTTATTATTGTGGTATATGTGTATATATATATATATATGTATTGTTTGTAATACATTTTTATGTAACTTTACTTGATGTGTTCTTACCTGGCTTTTACATAGCACTGTTGTCTGCAACAACCAAGCCGTCGTTGTAGTTTGTACATTGCAAATACATGGATGAATGTTGGCACACATTTAGGATATAATCAAATACCTGTATTGTTGCCACGGCATTTGTAAAAATAACAGTCCATTAGGTTTCTTTAAATCCCCATACCACAGATAACAAATACACTACGCCCATACGATATAGTTCCATATTTACATCAAACTCCTTGGATTTAAGATCAAAAAAGGTGTTTGTATAATCATATTGATCCGAACAAACACACTTTTAGAAGAACCTTACGTATCTATTATATTCCTATCAAAGTATATTGTATCTTGTATCTTGTATCTTTAGCTAAATCTAGTTGAAAAAGTGTATCTACTCAGATTCTGCATATACCTATAAGCTAAAGAACCCGAAGTGGGAGAAACAGTCGTTCTTTACATTACTAAAACCTACTGAACTACTACTAGCAATGTATTGTGTACTACAGTTCTCAGGATCTACTAAGTATTGTATTCGACATGTAATAGCTAATAATGCTAACCTTAAGACTGAATAAAGGTAGGCCTATTAACGATAGAAAATTAAGACTGTCTTGGGTACACATTTTATAGTTTTATTTAGAGTTTTGTTTCTGACAAAAACCACTCGTTTTAGCGTAAATTTTGTGTAGACTACGTTCATTTGACAAACAGTGTTCACTGGTGTTGGCAGCCATGACAGTTCGCTTGAAGAACCATTTGCATGGACCAAACAAAGCCGTCGTCTGGTTAGCATGGTGACCTCTGAGTACCTTGGTCGAGCCTAGTCTACAATCCGTTACCTGTTCTTCTCCTCATCTATCATTATCGTTCATAAAACATAACTTTTTCATCTCAATAGTCTATTATGGCCCATAAACAAACAACAAATTGCTTGAAAGGTGAACTTGGCAGAGACTTCTCCTTGATTGTCCTACTTTATTTACTTATATACAAGTTCGTTTCAAAGTTCATCAATGAATTGAGTTGTACACATTATGATGTCGTTTTCGAAGTTTTTAATTTAGGACTCTTATATCAACGCAAGTCAAACTCTATTACTGTTAATCATATAAAATCATCTATATGTTTAACATGATTATAATCATTGTTCTCTAATTAGGGGTTACCGCGTGTATAATATAATGGACAACTTTCTAACATAGGCTACTTTGTATGTGCAATCCATGTATATTTTCATTATTTTGTTTAAAATTATCAATCCAAACGTTTTCAAAACATTGATTTCATATTATTATATACTAATGAGAAATCAGTTTAAATTATTTATTTATTTATAACCTTGTTAGCCATAACATAGAGTGGATATATATTTTAGTTTGACATAGTTTCAAACTCTACCCTTAGTTATGTGACCAGCGCCCAGCACGGCCCAGCATAACTAACTGATTAAAAAAAAAATAATATGATATGAATGTATATTATGATGTTGTTTTGTCAGGTTGTCACGGGGGTAAGGGGTGGTCACATAGCTGTCACGGGGGTAAGGGGTGGTCACATAGCTGTCACGGGGTAAGGGGTGGTCACATAGCGATGGTGGAAAGCAGGAGCAGACCGTCAAACTAAGAGAATCTCAAGTATAATACGTAGTTTTCCAAAACATACATTATAATTAGCATTTATTTAAACTAATACATCACAAAAAGGTGTTGTTCTCTTAAACTACTTTTCTTAAACATTGAATGAACCAGTGGACTTGCATCAAAGTAAAAGCATGCTTGTTTAATGTGTTTGTGTTAAATGCAAAATTAGGGCCTAAAATGTCAATAGAAACAGTGTTCTACGATTACATTATTAAAGCACGTAATTGAAAACTGAGATACCATTTCCACATAATATTCTTTGATGGAAGTTAAATATTTTACATGTAATTCATTTTTAAACAAACATGCATCTTCTGATAAATGCCACAGAATTATGAAATAAACGTTCAATCCAATCGAAACTAACACGGTTTATCCTCGAGCGCCGTTTAGGTTACGTATTGCGTAAAATACGTTTAAATACCTTGGGAAAAAAGGGAAAAAGATATATTTCAATAATTACATGTAGGCTTATTTAGTAGCGTTGTAATACTCGTGTTAACCCTAGGGGACTGTCGAGTGAAGAGGATGTTGTGGGAGTACTGTGAGTGGGAGTGAGAGGGAATCGTCCGTTGCACCAACGTAAGCCGGAGGATCGAAAGTTCAATAGTATCGTAGGGTAGTGGCTCAACTATCGTGAAGTAATTCCTTCGATCTGAGATTCAGCAATGGGAGAGAAAGCATCGACGACCGTAATAACGAAGAAAGCGAATGGTTTATCGGTTATGTGAGAGTGAGCGTTATCGATCGCAAATGTCTGCAATGCATGGCTGTATTAGGATCGACGTTCGTTGCCGTATTGTTTTGTTACCGTCATTCTCACATTTCAATGACACCTTTACCCGTCTCCGCATTATCCACATCATCTTTCGGGAGGGTCATGCGATACAGATTAGGTAAAGTGTTAATTGCAGTTTATTGCAAACACCCTACAAAAGACTTGTTGTTGTATAGGTTGCACGTTTCAATGGTAATAAATAAAAAACACCACATGATGTTCATAACATAAAACACATTTGTACGTACATTTTCGAGAGTTCCGCTCTCTTCCTCAGACGCGAGGGCACTGCGTCCTCGCGTCTGAGGAAGAGAGCGGAGCTGTCAAAAATAAATGCGCTCTTTGGTAAGTGTTTACTGTTCATGTGGTGTTTACATTTGAATAAAGTTTACTACTTGCATTGCTTGGATAGCGACTGATAGAAATGGCTCAAGACAACCAACGATACTCTAATTTGGAATTCATAGTCGGCGCCTACACCTAGGGGCGCCCATTGTTACCAATGCAGTTGTTTGCATGTTATTTCCCATCAACGAAACAAAACCATAACAACAATGGGTGCCCCTAGGTGTAGGGGCCGACTATGAATTCCAACCCACCGTCAATTCGTAAACCGTACCGAATTGTTTAAGTTGACTGTTATGAGTTATAAATAAGACATCCTTCAGGAATTCCTTCGCAATTGTCAAAGAAGCTTACCAAACCGATAGTTAGTCAACTGAAGAGAATATAAGTATGGACCAGCTGGTGTGACGGTGTCCACCCTACAGCAGGGATTCCTACAAAATATAATATTATTATTGCATGTACTATTCACACGAATGACGTAGCTGAAGGCGCTGAAGACGCTGATAGTGTACGTGGTGTGCCAGCCCAGCACACCACATACACCATCAGCGTGCATGGTGCTTACAGTGTACGATGTGGTGTGCCAGCTCAGCACCCCACATACACTATCAGCGTGCATGGTGCTTACAGTGTACGATGTAGTGTGCCAGCCCAGCACACCACATACACTATCAGCGTGCATGGTGCTTACAGTGTACGATGTGGTGTGCCAGCCCAGCACACCACATACACTATCAGCGTGCATGGTGCTTACAGTGTACGATGTGGTGTGCCAGCCCAGCCCACCACATACACTATCAGCGTGCATGGTGCTTACAGTGTACGATGTGGTGTGCCAGCCCAGCACACCACATACACTATCAGCGTGCATGGTGCTTACAGTGTACGATGTGGTGTGCCAGCCCAGCCCACCACATACACTATCAGCGTGCATGGTGCTTACAGTGTACGATGTGGTGTGCCAGCCCAGCACACCACATACACTATCAGCGTGCATGGTGCTTACAGTGTACGATGTGGTGTGCCAGCCCAGCACCCCACATACACTATCAGCGTGCATGGTGCTTACAGTGTACGATGTGGTGTGCCAGCCCAGCACCCCACATACACTATCAGCGTGCATGGTGCTTACAGTGTACGATGTGGTGTGCCAGCCCAGCACACCACATACACTATCAGCGTGCATGGTGCTTACAGTGTACGATGTGGTGTGCCAGCCCAGCACACCACATACACTATCAGCGTGCATGGTGCTTACAGTGTACGATGTGGTGTGCCAGCCCAGCACACCACATACACTATCAACGTGCATGGTGCTTACAATGTACGATGTGGTGTGCCAGCCCAGCACACCACATACACTATCAGCGTGCATGGTGCTTACAGTGTACGATGTGGTGTGCCAGCCCAGCACCCCACATACACTATCAGCGTGCATGGTGCTTACAGTGTACGATGTGGTGTGCCAGCCCAGCACACCACATACACTATCAGCGTGCATGGTGCTTACAGTGTACGATGTGGTGTGCCAGCCCAGCACCCCACATACACTATCAGCGTGCATGGTGCTTACAGTGTACGATGTGGTGTGCCAGCCCAGCACCCCACATACACTATCAGCGTGCATGGTGCTTACAGTGTACGATGTGGTGTGCCAGCCCAGCACACCACATACACTATCAGCGTGCATGGTGCTTACAGTGTACGATGTGGTGTGCCAGCCCAGCACACCACATACACTATCAGCGTGCATGGTGCTTACAGTGTACGATGTGGTGTGCCAGCCCAGCACACCACATCCACTATCAGCGTGCATGGTGCTTACAGTGTACGATGTGGTGTGCCAGCCCAGCACTCCACATACACTATCAGCGTGCATGGTGCTTACAGTGTACGATGTGGTGTGCCAGCCCAGCACACCACATACACTATCAGCGTGCATGGTGCTTACAGTGTACGATGTGGTGTGCCAGCCCAGCACCCCACATACACTATCAGCGTGCATGGTGCTTACAGTGTACGATGTGGTGTGCCAGCCCAGCACCCCACATACACTATCAGCGTGCATGGTGCTTACAGTGTACGATGTGGTGTGCCAGCCCAGCACACCACAAACACTATCAGCGTGCATGGTGCTTACAGTGTACGATGTGGTGTGCCAGCCCAGCACACCACATACACTATCAGCGTGCATGGTGCTTACAGTGTACGATGTGGTGTGCCAGCCCAGCACACCACATACACTATCAGCGTGCATGGTGCTTACAATGTACGATGTGGTGTGCCAGCCCAGCACACCACATACACTATCAGCGTGCATGGTGCTTACAGTGTACGATGTGGTGTGCCAGCCCAGCACACCACATACACTATCAGCGTGCATGGTGCTTACAGTGTACGATGTGGTGTGCCAGCCCAGCACACCACATACACTATCAGCGTGCATGGTGCTTACAGTGTACGATGTGGTGTGCCAGCCCAGCACACCACATACACTATCAGCGTGCATGGTGCTTACAGTGTACGATGTGGTGTGCCAGCCCAGCACACCACATACACTATCAGCGTGCATGGTGCTTACAATGTACGATGTGGTGTGCCAGCCAAGCACACCACATACACTATCAGCGTGCATGGTGCTTACAGTGTACGATGTGGTGTGCCAGCCCAGCACACCACCTACACTATCAGCGTGCATGGTGCTTACAGTGTACGATGTGGTGTGCCAGCCCAGCACACCACCTACACTATCAGCGTGCATGGTGCTTACAGTGTACGATGTGGTGTGCCAGCCCAGCACACCACATACACTATCAGCGTGCATGGTGCTTACAGTGTACGATGTGGTGTGCCAGCCCAGCACACCACCTACACTATCAGCGTGCATGGTGCTTACAGTGTACGATGTGGTGTGCCAGCCCAGCACACCACATACACTATCAGCGTGCATGGTGCTTACAGTGTACGTTGTGGTGTGCCAGCCCAGCACACCACATACACTATCAGCGTGCATGGTGCTTACAGTGTACGATGTGGTGTGCCAGCCCAGCACCCCACATCCACTATCAGCGTGCATGGTGCTTACAGTGTACGATGTGGTGTGCCAGCACAGCCCACCACATACACTATCAGCGTGCATGGTGCTTACAGTGTACGATGTGGTGTGCCAGCCCAGCCCACCACATACACTATCAGCGTGCATGGTGCTTACAGTGTACGATGTGGTGTGCCAGCCCAGCCCCCTACATACACTATCAGCGTGCATGGTGCTTACAGTGTACGATGTGGTGTGCCAGCCCAGCACACCACATACACTATCAGCGTGCATGGTGCTTACAGTGTACGATGTGGTGTGCCAGCCCAGCACACCACATACACTATCAGCGTGCATGGTGCTTACAGTGTACGATGTGGTGTGCCAGCCCAGCCCCCTACATACACTATCAGCGTGCATGGTGCTTACAGTGTACGATGTGGTGTGCCAGCCCAGCACACCACATACACTATCAGCGTGCATGGTGCTTACAGTGTACGATGGGGTGTGCCAGCCCAGCACCCTACATACACTATCAGCGTGCATGGTGCTTACAGTGTACGATGTGGTGTGCCAGCCCAGCCCACCACATACACTATCAGCGTGCATGGTGCTTACAGTGTACGATGTGGTGTGCCAGCCCAGCCCACCACATACACTATCAGCGTGCATGGTGCTTACAGTGTACGATGTGGTGTGCCAGCCCAGCACACCACATACACTATCAGCGTGCATGGTGCTTACAGTGTACGATGTGGTGTGCCAGCCCAGCACACCACATACACTATCAGCGTGCATGGTGCTTACAGTGTACGATGTGGTGTGCCAGCCCTGCACACCACATACACTATCAGCGTGCATGGTGCTTACAGTGTACGATGTGGTGTGCCAGCCCAGCACACCACATACACTATCAGCGTGCATGGTGCTTACAGTGTACGATGTGGTGTGCCAGCCCAGCACACCACATACACTATCAGCGTGCATGGTGCTTACAGTGTACGATGTGGTGTGCCAGCCCAGCACACCACATACACTATCAGCGTGCATGGTGCTTACAGTGTACGATGTGGTGTGCCAGCCCAGCACACCACATACACTATCAGCGTGCATGGTGCTTACAGTGTACGATGTGGTGTGCCAGCCCAGCACACCACATACACTATCAGCGTGCATGGTGCTTACAGTGTACGATGTGGTGTGCCAGCCCAGCACACCACATACACTATCAGCGTGCATGGTGCTTACAGTGTACGATGTGGTGTGCCAGCCCAGCAGCCCACATACACTATCAGCGTGCATGGTGCTTACAGTGTACGATGTGGTGTGCCAGCCCAGCACACCACATACACTATCAGCGTGCATGGTGCTTACAGTGTACGATGTGGTGTGCCAGCCCAGCACCCCACATCCACTATCAGCGTGCATGGTGCTTACAGTGTACGATGTGGTGTGCCAGCCCAGCACACCACATCCACTATCAGCGTGCATGGTGCTTACAGTGTACGATGTGGTGTGCCAGCCCAGCACACCACATACACTATCAGCGTGCATGGTGCTTACAGTGTACGATGTGGTGTGCCAGCCCAGCACCCCACATCCACTATCAGCGTGCATGGGGTGTGCCAGCCCAGCACACCACATACACCATCAGCGTGCATGGGGTGTGCCAGCCCAGCACACCACATACACTATCAGCGTGCATGGTGCTTACAGTGTACGATGTGGTGTGCCAGCCCAGCACCCCACATCCACTATCAGCGTGCATGGTGCTTACAGTGTACGATGTGGTGTGCCAGCCCAGCACACCACATACACTATCAGCGTGCATGGTGCTTACCAGTGGCGTATACACGGGGGGGGAGGGGGGGGACAAAACCCCCCCCTTTTGCAAAGGAAACATGGAAAATGACCGTTTACATTTCAATAGACAGTATCAAAAGACAGTATTTCAATAGACAGTTAGATGTTTTACTTTATAATTATTGTATATTGTTGTAATTATTAAAATCAAAAGCAATACGAAAAATATGCAAATTATTGATTGAGGTTCCTGTTGTTAGTGGTGCTAAGGAAAAAATGTGTTGCCAGAAACTGAGTTATCATGTTTCAGTTGGCCGCTGTAAAACGCACAGATTTGCACTAAAATGACCTTGACGAGAATTTTTTCGGGTAAGCTCCCCCTTCCCCCCCCCCCCCCCCCCCGGAACCCCAATTATGTTTCGGCTCCACTCTCTATAATATGGGTTGAAAACCCCCCCCTTTCCCAATTCCTGGATACGCCACTGGTGCTTACAGTGTACATCTCGTGCCAGCCCAGCACCCCACATACATTATCAGCGTGCATGGTGCTTACAGTGTACGATGTAGTGTGCCAGCCCACCACACCACATACACTATCAGCGTGCATGGTGCTTACAGTGTACGATGTGGTGTGCCAGCCCACCACACTACATACACTATCAGCGTGCATGGTGCTTACAGTGTACGATGTGGTGTGCCAGCCCAGCACACCACAAACACTATCAGCGTGCATGGTGCTCACAGTGTACGATGTGGTGTACCAGCCCACCACACTACATACACTATCAGCGTGCATGGTGCTTACAGTGTACGATGTGGTGTGCCAGCCCAGCACACCACAAACACTATCAGCGTGTATGGTGCTCACAGTGTACGATGTAGTGTGCCAGCCCAGCACACCACAAACACTATCAGCGTGCATGGTGCTCACAGTGTACGATGTGGTGTGCCAGCCCAGCACACCACATACACTATCAGCGTGCATGGTGCTTACAGTGTACGATGTGGTGTGCCAGCCCAGCACACCACATCCACTATCAGCGTGCATGGTGCTTACAGTGTACGATGTGGTGTGCCAGCCCAGCACACCACAGACACTATCAGCGTGCATGGTGCTTACAGTGTACGATGTGGTGTGCCAGCCCAGCACACCACATCCACTATCAGCGTGCATGGTGCTTACAGTGTACGATGTGGTGTGCCAGCCCAGCACACCACATCCACTATCAGCGTGCATGGTGCTTACAGTGTACGATGTGGTGTGTCAGCCCAGCACACCACATACACCATCAGCGTGCATGGGGTGTGCCAGCCCAGCACACCACATACACCATCAGCGTGCATGGGGTGTGCCAGCCCAGCACACCACATACACCATCAGCGTGCATGGGGTGTGCCAGCCCAGCACACCACATACACTATCAGCGTGCATGGTGCTTACAGTGTACGATGTGGTGTGCCAGCCCACCACCCCACATACACTATCAGCGTGCATGGTGCTTACAGTGTACGATGTGGTGTGCCAGCCCAGCACCCCACATACACTATCAGCGTGCATGGTGCTTACAGTGTACGATGTGGTGTGCCAGCCCAGCACACCACGTACACTTTTAGCGTGCATGGTGCTTACAGTGTACGATGTGGTGTGCCAGCCCACCACACCACATCGTACACTGTAAGCACCATGCACGCTGATAGTGTACGATGTAGTGTGCCAGCCCACCACACCACATACACTATCAGCGTGCATGGTGCTTACAGTGTACGATGTGGTGTGCCAGCCCACCACACCACATACACTTTCAGCGTGCATGGTGCTTACAGTGTACGATGTGGTGAGCCAGCCCACCACACCACATACACTATCAGCGTGCATGGTGCTTACAGTGTACGATGTGGTGTGCCAGCCCACCACACCACATACACTATCAGCGTGCATGGTGCTTACAGTGTACGATGTGGTGTGCCAGCCCAGCACACCACATACACTATCAGCGTGCATGGTGCTTACAGTGTACGATGTGGTGTGCCAGCCCAGCACACCACATCCACTATCAGCGTGCATGGTGCTTACAGTGTACGATGTGGTGTGCCAGCCCAGCACACCACATACACCATCAGCGTGCATGGTGCTTACAGTGTACGATGTGGTGTGTCAGCCCAGCACACCACATACACCATCAGCGTGCATGGGGTGTGCCAGCCCAGCACACCACATACACCATCAGCGTGCATGGGGTGTGCCAGCCCAGCACACCACATACACCATCAGCGTGCATGGGGTGTGCCAGCCCAGCACACCACATACACTATCAGCGTGCATGGTGCTTACAGTGTACGATGTGGTGTGCCAGCCCAGCACCCCACATACACTATCAGCGTGCATGGTGCTTACAGTGTACGTTGTGGTGTGCCAGCCCAGCACACCACATACACTATCAGCGTGCATGGTGCTTACAGTGTACGATGTGGTGTGCCAGCCCAGCACCCCACATACACTATCAGCGTGCATGGTGCTTACAGTGTACGATGTGGTGTGCCAGCCCAGCACACCACGTACACTATCAGCGTGCATGGTGCTTACAGTGTACGATGTGGTGAGCCAGCCCAGCACCCCACATACACTATCAGCGTGCATGGTGCTTACAGTGCACGATGTGGTGTGTCAGCCCAGCACACCACATACACCATCAGCGTGCATGGTGCTTACAGTGTACGATGTGGTGTGCCAGCCCAGCACCCCACATACACTATCAGCGTGCATGGTGCTTACAGTGTACGATGTGGTGTGCCAGCCCAGCACCCCACATACACTATCAGCGTGCATGGTGCTTACAGTGTACGATGTGATGTGCCAGCCCAGCACACCACATACACTATCAGCGTGCATTCTGCTTACAGTGTACGATGTAGTGTGCCAGCCCACCACACCACATACACTATCAGCGTGCATGGTGCTTACAGTGTACGATGTGGTGTGCCAGCCCACCACACCACATACACTATCAGCGTGCATGGTGCTTACAGTGTACGATGTGGTGAGCCAGCCCAGCACACCACATACACTATCAGCGTGCATGGTGCTTACAGTGTACGATGTGGTGTGCCAGCCCACCACACCACATACACTATCAGCGTGCATTCTGCTTACAGTGTACGATGTTGTGTACCAGCCCAGCACCCCACATACACTATCAGCGTGCATGGTGCTTACAGTGTACGATGTAGTGTGCCAGCCCAGCACCCCACATACACTATCAGCGTGCATGGTGCTTACAGTGTACGATGTGGTGTGCCAGCCCAGCACCCCACATACACTATCAGCGTGCATGGTGCTTACAGTGTACGATGTGGTGTGCCAGCCCAGCACCCCACATACACTATCAGCGTGCATGGTGCTTACAGTGTTCGATGTGGTGTGCCAGCCCAGCACACCACATACACTATCAGCGTGCTTGGTGCTTACAGTGTACGATGTGGTGTGCCAGCCCAGCACACAACATACACTATCAGCGTGCATGGTGCTTACAGTGTACGATGTGGTGTGCCAGCCCAGCACACCACATACACTATCAGCGTGCTTGGTGCTTACAGTGTACGATGTGGTGTGCCAGCCCAGCACACAACATACACTATCAGCGTGCATGGTGCTTACAGTGTACGATGTGGTGTGCCAGCCCAGCACCCCACATACACTATCAGCGTGCATGGTGCTTACAGTGTACGATGTGGTGTGCCAGCCCAGCACACCACATACACCATCAGCGTGCATGGTGCTTACAGTGTACGATGTGGTGTGCCAGCCCACCACACCACATACACTATCAGCGTGCATGGTGCTTACAGTGTACGATGTGGTGTGCCAGCCCAGCACACCACATACACTATCAGCGTGCATGATGCTTACAGTGTACGATGTGGTGTGCCAGCCCAGCACACCACATACACCATCAGCGTGCATGGTGCTTACAGTGTACGATGTGGTGTGCCAGCCCACCACACCACATACACTATCAGCGTGCATGGTGCTTACAGTGTACGATGTGGTGTGCCAGCCCAGCACACCACGTACACTATCAGCGTGCATGGTGCTTACAGTGTACGATGTGGTGTGCCAGCCCAGCACCCCACATACACTATCAGCGTGCATGGTGCTTACAGTGTACGATGTGGTGTGCCAGCCCAGCACACCACATACACTATCAGCGTGCATGGTGCTTACAGTGTACGATGTGGTGAGCCAGCCCAGCACCCCACATACACTATCAGCGTGCATGGTGCTTACAGTGTACGATGTGGTGAGCCAGCCCAGCACCCCACATACACTATCAGCGTGCATGGTGCTTACAGTGTACGATGTGGTGAGCCAGCCCAGCACCCCACATACACTATCAGCGTGCATGGTGCTTACAGTGTACGATGTGGTGTGCCAGCCCAGCACCCCACATACACTATCAGCGTGCATGGTGCTTACAGTGTACGATGTGGTGTGCCAGCCCAGCACACCACATACACTATCAGCGTGCATGGTGCTTACAGTGTACGATGTGGTGAGCCAGCCCAGCACCCCACATACACTATCAGCGTGCATGGTGCTTACAGTGTACGATGTGGTGAGCCAGCCCAGCACCCCACATACACTATCAGCGTGCATGGTGCTTACAGTGTACGATGTGGTGTGCCAGCCCAGCACCCCACATACACTATCAGCGTGCATGGTGCTTACAGTGTACGATGTGGTGTGCCAGCCCTGCACACCACATACACTATCAGCGTGCATGGTGCTTACAGTGTACGATGTGGTGTGCCAGCCCAGCACACCACATACACTATCAGCGTGCATGGTGCTTACAGTGTACGATGTGGTGTGCCAGCCCACCACCCCACATACACTATCAGCGTGCATGGTGCTTACAGTGTACGATGTGGTGTACCAGCCCAGCACCCCACATACACTATCAGCGTGCATGGTGCTTACAGTGTACGATGTGGTGTACCAGCCCAGCACCCCACATACACTATCAGCGTGCATGGTGCTTACAGTGTACGATGTGGTGTACCAGCCCAGCACACCACATACACTATCAGCGTGCATGGTGCTTACAGTGTACGATGTGGTGTGCCAGCCCAGCACACCACATACACTATCAGCGTGCATGGTGCTTACAGTGTACGATACGGTGTGCCAGCCCAGCACACCACATACACTATCAGCGTGCATGGTGCTTACAGTGTACGATGTGGTGTACCAGCCCAGCACCCCACATACACTATCAGCGTGCATGGTGCTTACAGTGTACGATGTGGTGTGCCAGCCCACCACACCACATACACTATCAGCGTGCATGGTGCTTACAGTGTACGATGTGGTGTGCCAGCCCAGCACCCCACATACACTATCAGCGTGCATGGTGCTTACAGTGTACGATGTGGTGTGCCAGCCCAGCACACCACATACACTATCAGCGTGCATGGTGCTTACAGTGTACGATGTGGTGTGCCAGCCCAGCACCCCACATACACTATCAGCGTGCATGGTGCTTACAGTGTACGATGTGGTGTGCCAGCCCAGCACACCACATACACTATCAGCGTGCATGGTGCTTACAGTGTACGATGTGGTGTGCCAGCCCACCACACCACATACACTATCAGCGTGCATGGTGCTTACAGTGTACGATGTGGTGTGCCAGCCCAGCACCCCACATACACTATCAGCGTGCATGGTGCTTACAGTGTACGATGTGGTGTGCCAGCCCAGCACCCCACATACACTATCAGCGTGCATGGTGCTTACAGTGTTCGATGTGGTGTGCCAGCCCAGCACACCACATACACTATCAGCGTGCTTGGTGCTTACAGTGTACGATGTGGTGTGCCAGCCCAGCACACAACATACACTATCAGCGTGCATGGTGCTTACAGTGTACGATGTGGTGTGCCAGCCCAGCACACCACATACACTATCAGCGTGCTTGGTGCTTACAGTGTACGATGTGGTGTGCCAGCCCAGCACACAACATACACTATCAGCGTGCATGGTGCTTACAGTGTACGATGTGGTGTGCCAGCCCAGCACCCCACATACACTATCAGCGTGCATGGTGCTTACAGTGTACGATGTGGTAAGCCAGCCCAGCACACCACATACACCATCAGCGTGCATGGTGCTTACAGTGTACGATGTGGTGTGCCAGCCCACCACACCACATACACTATCAGCGTGCATGGTGCTTACAGTGTACGATGTGGTGTGCCAGCCCAGCACACCACATACACTATCAGCGTGCATGATGCTTACAGTGTACGATGTGGTGTGCCAGCCCAGCACACCACATACACCATCAGCGTGCATGGTGCTTACAGTGTACGATGTGGTGTGCCAGCCCACCACACCACATACACTATCAGCGTGCATGGTGCTTACAGTGTACGATGTGGTGTGCCAGCCCAGCACACCACGTACACTATCAGCGTGCATGGTGCTTACAGTGTACGATGTGGTGGGCCAGCCCAGCACCCCACATACACTATCAGCGTGCATGGTGCTTACAGTGTACGATGTGGTGTGCCAGCCCAGCACACCACATACACTATCAGCGTGCATGGTGCTTACAGTGTACGATGTGGTGAGCCAGCCCAGCACCCCACATACACTATCAGCGTGCATGGTGCTTACAGTGTACGATGTGGTGAGCCAGCCCAGCACCCCACATACACTATCAGCGTGCATGGTGCTTACAGTGTACGATGTGGTGAGCCAGCCCAGCACCCCACATACACTATCAGCGTGCATGGTGCTTACAGTGTACGATGTGGTGTGCCAGCCCAGCACCCCACATACACTATCAGCGTGCATGGTGCTTACAGTGTACGATGTGGTGTGCCAGCCCAGCACACCACATACACTATCAGCGTGCATGGTGCTTACAGTGTACGATGTGGTGAGCCAGCCCAGCACCCCACATACACTATCAGCGTGCATGGTGCTTACAGTGTACGATGTGGTGTGCCAGCCCAGCACACCACATACACTATCACTCAGCGTGCATGGTGCTTACAGTGTACGATGTGGTGTGCCAGCCCAGCACCCCACATACACTATCAGCGTGCATGGTGCTTACAGTGTACGATGTGGTGAGCCAGCCCAGCACCCCACATACACTATCAGCGTGCATGGTGCTTACAGTGTACGATGTGGTGTGCCAGCCCAGCACCCCACATACACTATCAGCGTGCATGGTGCTTACAGTGTACGATGTGGTGTGCCAGCCCAGCACCCCACATACACTATCAGCGTGCATGGTGCTTACAGTGTACGATGTGGTGTGCCAGCCCAGCACCCCACATACACTATCAGCGTGCATGGTGCTTACAGTGTACGATGTGGTGTGCCAGCCCAGCACACCACATACACTATCAGCGTGCATGGTGCTTACAGTGTACGATGTGGTGTGCCAGCCCAGCACCCCAATACACTATCAGCGTGCATGGTGCTTACAGTGTACGATGTGGTGTGCCAGCCCAGCACCCAGATACACTATCAGGGTGCATGGTGCTTACAGTGTACGATGTGGTGTGCCAGCCCAGCACCCCACATACACCATCAGCGTGCATGGTGCTTACAGTGTACGATGTGGTGTGCCAGCCCAGCACACCACATACACTATCACTCAGCGTGCATGGTGCTTACAGTGTACGATGTGGTGTGCCAGCCCAGCACACCACATACACTATCAGCGTGCATGGTGCTTACAGTGTACGATGTGGTGTGCCAGCCCAGCACACCACATACACTATCAGCGTGCATGGTGCTTACAGTGTACGATGTGGTGAGCCAGCCCAGCACCCCACATACACTATCAGCGTGCATGGTGCTTACAGTGTACGATGTGGTGTGCCAGCCCAGCACCCCACATACACTATCAGCGTGCATGGTGCTTACAGTGTACGATGTGGTGTGCCAGCCCAGCACACCACATACACTATCAGCGTGCATGGTGCTTACAGTGTACGATGTGGTGTGCCAGCCCAGCACCCTACATACACTATCAGCGTGCATGGTGCATACAGTGTACGATGTGGTGTGCCAGCCCAGCACACCACATACACTATCAGCGTGCATGGTGCTTACAGTGTACGATGTGGTGTGCCAGCCCAGCACACCACATACGCTATCAGCGTGCATGGTGCTTACAGTGTACGATGTGGTGTGCCAGCCCAGCACCCCACATACACTATCAGCGTGCATGGTGCTTACAGTGTACGATGTGGTGTGCCAGCCCAGCACCCCACATACACTATCAGCGTGCATGGTGCTTACAGTGTACGATGTGGTGTGCCAGCCCACCACACCACATACACTATCAGGGTGCAGGTGCTTATAGTGTACATGTCGTTCGTGTCTCTTATTTTAGGCTGTAGCACTTTACCATCCATCCGACGGACATTGTGTAAGTGTAAACACTGCAAAGTTAGTATCCAAATCGTAAAGATAAAGATATCGAAAAATTAGAGTTAAATTTAAACAATTGTCTACAAAATAATCTACAGGGATTGCACTTCAAATTCAACTGTTTAAATTTGTTAGCTGAAGTTATAAAATAATAATATAAATGAACACCATTTTTTATTATTTTCCTCGCCCCTACTTCTCTGCACGTAGCGTATTTATTTTAAAATAACATTGAATTAAGAAATGGGGTAGGATGGAAACTGAAAGGTTGTCTATACTATAGGACTAACTGCACCTAATGTGCCTGCCTACGTCACGTCGTGGTGAGGGGCAAGTCTCCTCTGGCCAGGTTGCAGTTAGTTGCACCTACTCCAACTGCAGAACAGTTGTTACTGAAAAGATTGCACGTAACGATTTCACGTTAGCTAGGAGCTGTGTGAATGTGCGAATGATATAATATTGAGTCGGTATGTCTAATTTTAATACTTCATCAGTTACACTCCCTGGCCCTCCACATCACTCGTTCCGCGTGATTCTGTTACTTGAGTTGAAATGAGTTAGACAGATGAGTCAATACGGTCTAAATAGGTCGTTTGAGTGGGTGAGGTTTTAGAACTAAACACAGCTTATTATTACGCATTATGTGGTGATGGTAGTTACATTGAATATGACCGCGAGCATAGTTGGAAATGAATTGAATTGAAGGACTCAATTGTAAAATATCAACTATAAATAAATGTTTGTATAGTTACTGTGTATCCACTCGGTTGAGTTTGTTCTTGAATTCGGATGATGGGGTTCGAACCCATTATGAGCGCAATCACACCTACTCAAAGAAAATAGAAGTCGGCAAACCGGCTCTTCACAATATTTGGGCCAAATGTAGAAGTATACTCGTAGACATCGGTTGGATTCCTTCACGTTTACGTTGGTATTGCAAAAAGAGACAATTAAGTAATAATTCATTAGATAAAAGCTATAATCTTTGTAAATTGATGTGAAACTCATACGAGGTCATATGGTGATTTTCTTTCAATTGCTAAGCACCTTACGCGAGTAACAGATCGTGAGCGGATTGACGGAATAATTGGCCGTCTTGTTGATATTTAACAAAGCAAATTGTGCAGATTTCACTGAATTATTTATTATCGCATATTCATGTTTCATCATGATGAGAATATTGTGCGCATTGAGCTAAGGCAATAACTCTCACTTTCAAAACCCTTGCTTGTCATAAATACTTTACGTCTGTTCTAAAAGGCTATTAGGTCACCATCTTGAAATTCGTATGTAATTGGCTAATAATGTTGTGCTATAATGGAAACCTTGGTACGGATTGTTATTTATTGTTAATTCGTCGTAACTCTTGACGAATCAAATTGTTGCAAACATTGACAATTGTTTGAACTATTGTTTTGTTTACACAATGGCTCATCTCCGTGGAAAGAGGCAATGTTTCCAATGTTCATAAACACACATTATAGCAAATTAACACCTAAAGGTCGGCGCTATCTTTTACAACCCTGCATGTTTGTATGATAATAATTCCATACATTTCAATAATATTAATTACTCAACTTTTTGCTTTATTAATGAAACAACATTTACCGCTACATTCCTTCCTAGATTATAGAATGTTAACCAAGCATAACATATTCAATGCATTTTATATGATTTCAGTTTAGCTACTTTACTGTAGCATGCTAACTCGTCATACTCAACGCTGATGAAGTGCCAAATTTTTTGTCGTGTGTTTGTACTTGATAAGTTTATTCAACTGCATTTAATGCACGCCTCTTTACTGGTTGGTTTATAATGATTTGAATGCTCTTGAAACCTCTAAACACGCCTGTGATGGGGAGCCCTCGATCAGAGGGTCGGCTTGTATCGAGTAGAAATCAACAAAAGAGAGTCGCTTTACATCGAGGCAAAACGACTTTTTATTCTTCTTCATGTTCTACAATAGCTTTGCGCAGACTGGTCCAACTCAATGACTGTTTGCGCATGTTTGTGTTGGTATCGTATCAAAGAGCGCGGCAAAAGTATCGCGTTACGGCTACAATAACAGACAATGCAGCTATATACCTTAGACACAACCAGAGACAGCGGTGTTTACACAATCCACAGTGCAACCGGAATTTGAATGAGTTGTTTTAACACTACGATACAGATAGGGCACAGCAGAGTCAATGGAAGATACGTTTTAACCAAATAATGAGGATGATAAAAGTACGGATAAAATAAAAATAAAGCACATTCGCGTTTATGGTGGCCTAGCGGTATAGAGAGAGGACGACGTTGATATTGTGATTATATAAGTAATTACAATTGGGGTAGGAATAAAAATGATAACAAAAACAAATTATTGAACTGTATTAAAAAATGTAAGTATAAAATGTCAACAATTAAAAAATATTTAATTTTAAGTTACACAAAACTGTACGTCTCTAAAAGGTAAGTTACGGGCTGAAGGCTGTCGTTCATAATGTTCATGGACTTATATCTAACAACTAACTGAGGAAACTTTACAGTTTGGCCTATTCAAATGACATGTTTCAAAAGTAATTCAAATATGTTTTTTTTTTCATTTACTCGCGTCATGTTCCAAGTTTCTCATAGTAATAAAACAAATCATTCGCACAATTACCATAATAAAGAAATAAAGTTCCTTGGGGAACAGTTCGTAAGTAGGCCGGCAGGACGTTTAGACGGAAGTATTCGCGGGCCTGGTATATTGATTACTCCTCGAACTACTTTTGATCACAGATAAATCTGACCAGTGCGTGTGCACACTTGGCGTTTTATCAACGTTTACTTTTCGACAATGAATTAATAGCCCGGCTTGCTAAGGTGCGTGCCGTGATATAGCTGTATAGCTCCAACCGTTTACACAAGGTTAAGAGAACCCCGCTGAGGCCTATTGTTTATACGAGTCTATGTTCCTTTGCGTGGGGTAAACAAGCGGGAACGACAGCTTCGATCTGAAAAACAAAGCCGCCTATAGGATTTTAAGAGGACGATTGCGTCTACTTTACATCAACTTATTGTATTCAAGAACAAAAGGAAACCAGTTTCGAAAAATGTTTCTGGCAATGTGTTAAAGCGTTAAGTGGGCGTTTTCGCACAGTCCATTACTTAGAGTAAATGAGTAAATCTGGTCAAATACCTTACTAATATACGTTTTTCTAATATAACGATAGAAATATTCTGATATGTAGCTCATTTTCTTGTGGCATTTTTCAACAAAATGATCATGATGAGATTTTGAAATTGAAAATGGCCGCTTCCTGAAACTTCGCTAACATTATATCAATTTGTAATGAACAACAACAGCGTCCAGTAATCTGTACTTACGACGGTTATGGATTATTGGGAGTTTCACGTGACTGAAAATACTGAATCATCCATCACATTTCAAAGATTTCAGAAATGATGCTACTTGGTGACATGGCACAGAAAATGGGACACGTTATTAGAAATGTGCATCCAGTATCGTAACATCCAACTTAAAAATTAAAACTATGGGTTTCTTCTGATTTCATAAACTCTACTATTGCACACTGATTAGTGATTACACATTGATAAACACAGTTCATTCGCGTTCGTTATTCATTTCAATAATGTTCGATTAACGTTTAGCATCGTGTATTATGGGATTTAGTATAGCTATTTTATTATAGTTGCAGCAGCCAACACCAAGCGGCAAGAGCGCTAGCGTAGTTTGCGGCCTGGCTCGAAGCATCGTTGGACTCATTCATAGCACATAGAAGCGCTGCTCCTTATAACGCCATTGTAGATTTAACATAAAAACAACAATGTACAATTGACAGCTAAAGCTCGGTTTACACACTTAGATTTTAGGTTTAAGGTTTTTATTTTCCTAACTGTTTTACTTAGGATCGCTGCCATTGGCTGGATTGATAAAACATCGCCTTTCATTGGCTGGGCTAAGAATTTTTTTGTATGTCTTAAATCATAGGAAAGTGTGTACATGCCCTAATGCGTTTGGCTTGATTTGAATAATGAGTGTGTAAACCGACCTTAACTCCTCGTCATAATAGTTTATTTTCTTTCCACCATAATGCATTTGGTCTATATTGAGTGGTCAATACTACTATCAATCCCTTATCTGTGCTACTATAATAATATTATACTACATACTACCGACAGAGCCAGTATCACACCCAGCTTTGTATGTTGGAGGAGGTGTATGTATACCATACCCATAGTTGGCGGCTGATTGGCCCCACGAGTAATCTAGAGTGGCGCCTCAGATGCAGAAAATATAACTTAGATACCACGTGTGATTTTTGTTCCCTTTTTTAGTGTCTGAAAACTATTTATAAGTAAATAATATTTGAAAATGATATTGACCTTACTTTGATTTGATTATAATCGGGACTCGAGCTGAAGTACTCGTCGAATCTGACGTAGGCAGTAGCAGCAGTAGCACAGTGGCTGTCACTATCGACAGCAGAAAGTAAACCCTGTGGTTCCAGCTATAAAACTGAAATACTGACATAGATTAAAAAAAAGACACGGCTGTTATTCTCGCTATCACAAAGAGGAAGTAAAATCGAGGTATTTATAGGTATAGACAATTATAAACTACTCTAATATTTACTATACGCAACCAATAAACAACGTTTAGTAGTTAGTATGTAAACTAAAATACGGGAAGCAGGCGGCTTTTGCGGTTTCATCTCGACCACAAGCAATCCCGACTGAATGGTTATTTATAGGTTTTCCTCATTCATTAGCTAAATTTTAGACTGAGTTCTTAAAGTAACAGTCCTTGGGTAGTCCTAATATACGCTCTGTCGTTATGTTATAAACTTAATGTGAATGGGTATTAAAACCGCCCAATTTTTTATTTTTTATTATATCATGAGAACGCTTCTAAATATTGAAAACGTGATTCTGATCCTGTCTGGTTTTGTATCAGCTAAACAATGGATTTAAAAATATTCACAGTTTGTTATCGTTAAGATTCTCATTTAATTTAT
Organism: Isoperla grammatica; assembly: GCA_945910005.1. Classification (NCBI taxonomy): domain Eukaryota; kingdom Metazoa; phylum Arthropoda; class Insecta; order Plecoptera; family Perlodidae; genus Isoperla; species Isoperla grammatica. The sequence continues at coordinate 67,713,519 of OX246737.1, read as the reverse complement.
AATTTAATAATTACTAAATAAATAAAATAACGACCGAAAAAATATATATTTTTTTAAAGTTTTAAAACTTAAAAAAAAACTTGTAGCTGATACAAAACCAAAGACAGGAGAAGAATTACTTTTCCAATATTTGGAAGCGTTATCATTATATATTTAAAAAAACATTAATTTTGCGGGATTTTAATACGAATTCGATTCAAGGTCAGATGCTGTCAAGTAGCTCGTGTGTGTTTGTACTGGCGGATCTGTCGGCGAACACTTGACGTGGTGCGTTGTATGCAGAAGACCTCCAAAGACATTCGTGACGCGCGCTGCGCCGACAGTCTCACAAAGTCGTCTGAAGTCGAACTTGAAGGGGGTCTGAAACTCGGTACAGATCAACTCTGCCACTGATCGTAATCTGCTTTGCAACAATTTGATTTCACGATCTGGTACAGTCTCCTTTATTATTATTATTATAATTTTTATTATTTTCGTCGGAACTACATGTGTACGTTGATTACGCGTACAATAAACAAAGCTTGGAAATATGTGTATACGTCAATGTATCAAATACAATATTATTTAAAAAGAAGCCATGACCACAATGTATTATAAAACCCAGTCAATATTCCCTCTTAAACTCTTCCCGCAGACCACCGCGCGCTAAAACAAGAACAGACGATCCCATCAAGTCATGGAAATATTATAATATTATGTCTATAAAATGCGATTTCAAACGAATGCGTCTTTGCCACAGACCCACTTCATGTGTGATATAACCTACCCATTCCATCTTCAAACCTGATTAATTAATGCTGTAGTGTGGCGTTAATGATTTACGATTAAATAATTAATTTGCATCATTATCATAATGAGGCGTTAACAATAATTACATACACTCACGACTCCACTCTTGTATAATACATTTATCATATTATACATTTATTGTATTATTTTAAGAATTAATAATATTATACTGCTGGATTTATTCACAGGTGTTTTGTATATTTTCGTTCATAATTATCTCCATTCGTTTATTTATTACGTTTATTTGCGTATAACATTCATTTAAATTCACAATAATATTATGTCGGTGTGCGTGTAATGCTATCAGATATTAATAATTCACATTTAGAGTTTAACTACACATTAATTGTTTTCAATCACAATAGGGAACATGCATACGATTTTTTTTAGTGTAACAAGTACTTAGTTTTATAGTCTGGTGTCCAACAATTGCATTTCCAAAAGTTTTTTTTTTAAAATTATTATTGAACGGGTCTAATAATGAATTGAATATCACATTTATTTGAATTTCCTCTTGCCGCGAAGAAACGCGCGCTGATTGGTCGGCGGCCTCTGTGACGCAGTATGATGGTTTGGCCTGCGAGCGCGCGACTGCTACAGCTGTGTTTCAGTGCATGATGAGCGATCATTCACGCCCAACGTCGTGTTGTTATCAGTAGCTCGTATTGCATGAACTAAAATGACAGACGGAGGCTTTACAAAGGCCAACAGCACAAATTTACCGCAGATAGATGGTTTTATGGTGGCGAATTTCTTTGCGGGAAATGATCACTTCACTGGAGCGGAGTTACGGGATGTGAAGAATAATGCCAGTCACACATATTTTCTTGACTTCTTTTAGCCTAGTGTCTTACCACATAATTTGTTGTTTTTATACTCACGATCATATTTTTTTTATACAATAAAAAATTATATATAAAATACAATGTGCCTTACAATACATACATTAATTGTCGTCATTATTCCGATTTGTTAATTATTTATCTCCGAAGTCCAAACCAAATCCCATCATGATTGATTTTGTAATACTAAATAATATGTAAAATATGTACATAGTAATACGCCCCCCCCCCCCCCCCCCCGAAATTCCATGTCGTATTGAGTGGCATTTTGAAAGGGAGATTTCGTGACGATATCGAGCTGGTTTAGTAGTCCCAACACTTCTTAAATGATCCCTTGACCTTGTACTCCCTCACAGCTGCAAAGAAGACACGTCTTGAAGTCTTGTTGATAGTCGAGAGCTTGGATGAATGAGGGTCATGGACACTTCCCCCTCCCCCCTCCCTACAGATGCCCCCCCAAAACATTGTGAATGTAAACAATACTTAGTTTATGGATCAAGCAGATGTTAAATCACAATTTTTATTATATTCCTCTTTATTTATTTAAAACTTGAATTACAGCACATTATACTGTGATTACAGTTGCTAACCCTGTGACAAATTTAATAACCTCTAACCCACCACTACACGCTTAAACGTTTATCCTTCCAATCCCTAGACTGAGTTCATTATCTAATCTAAAATAAAACACATTGAAATGATCTTGGCAGCAAAACAACATCGATGTCATTGATATAGGGTTCTTACTGACATCTCGTCTCGCTGCTTCCAACCACTGTCTTTGTCGTTTATTGTTTTTTGGAAAACAAACCGTGAAAACAACATCAATACGTTGGAAGATAGGCGAACAATCACAGACCTGATATACTTGTTCAAAATCTTACGTGGTATGGTAGATATAAATGTAATCAGTGATTTTAATTTCCTTGTACTTGTACCCAACAAAAATACCCGGAATCGTGACGTGTTCCTGACTCCTAAGTGTAGAATAGATGTTTATAAATACTCATGTTTAAATAGGCTTATGTGCACTTATAACGCTGCAGTCAAGAAGCAAGATGACATTGACATCCACCATTTAGAACTAAGTGCTTTTAAAAACATAATTTTTAAGATGTATAACTTGCAAACAGGGATGCTCAACGTGTAAACCCACAAACAATTCTTCACGCTCACACATACACTCATAACACAGGCACACGCACATGCACACGCACACACACACTCTCACGCATACACTCAGAACACGCACACGCACACGCACACGCACACGCACACGCACACGCACACGCACATGCACACGCGCACGCGCACACACACACATTTACTCACTTGTCCACGTTTCATTTACTATGTGTTTTTGTATCTTATTTTGTTCAATGACTGTTTTCTTTCTATCATGTTCTGTAGTCTAGTAGGTATATATTATATCACACTTGTGGGGTTCGTCCCCGTTGTTGATAAATACACAATAATAATCTTCTCTGGAGTCTTTACACTTGTGTTAGTACACATGGGTACTATGCACCACTTATAAGCGCCAGAAGATGTTTTAGTCTCCATAGTGCACAATGTTCGATGAGCGGTGTGGGCGAACGCGTGCAGTCGACTGCGCGACACCGGCAGACTACTATCATGTAACGTCACTAGCGATTCATCATGGCGGCGGCCGTTTTTTCGCGCCAAAAGAGTGAACGCAACTAAAACTATTATTTTGAGGGGTAGAATGACTCGATTTTTAAATTGTAAAGACATAATATCAGTTAATATCGTGTACAGATTTTAAAAATCACATTAGAAAGTTAAGTGCAAGTTCCCTATTACAATGTAAAAAACTACTACTACTACTACTACTACTACTACTACTACTACTACTACTACTACTACTACTACTACTACTACTACTACTACTACTACTACTACTACTAATACTACTACTACTACTACTACTACTACTACTACTACTACTACTACTACTACTACTACTACTACTACTACTAATACTACTACTACTTCTACTACTACTACTACTAATACTACTACTACTTCTACTACTACTACTACTACTACCACCACCACCACCACTACCACTACCATTACCACTACTACCACCACTTCCAGTACCACTACTACTATTACTACCACTACTACTACCACTATCACTACTACCACTACCACTACCACTACCACTACCAATACCACTACCACTACCACTACCACTACCACTACCACTACCACTACCACTACCAACTACTTCTACCTTTACCACTACTACTACCACTGCCTTTACCACTACCACTACCACCAATGTCAATACCAATAATACCACATGCCACATATTATAAAACCAATAATGATAGTGCAATAATAATAATAATAATAATAATAATAACATTCATAATTGTTTTTATTTTTTTTATTTTTTATTAATATTAAATATATTACTTATTAATATACAAAACACGTACAGAACAAAAAGCATCCACAAGCCCATAATGGCTTATCAGTGGTTTTGAACTTCTTTATAATGTTAGCCTCGATTACATACAGAACATTATTATATATATATCTGCAAACGTAATTAGAAAAAAAAAAAAACACTGCAATAAACTCTTGCATCACAAAATCATAATAAACCTGAAATAAATAAATCGTCACATAACTATTTTATATAAAAACAGATGTAATAAACAAGAAAGAGATAAGATACATGTATGGTGGTGATACACTTACAACTATAATTGAGTGGCACTAAGTAATTGAAAGATAAAATTGAGTGGAATTAAGTGCATATAAGGTTGAAACAATTTGAACAGAGAATAATACTAATAACAAAATAACAAAACTTAATTAGTAACAGTTAAACTTAATAATGCTAACATTCATTATTTAAGGTAAAATCTTTTAGTTCCCTCTTAAACTTTCCCAATGAATTTATCTTTTTAAAATCAACCGGCAGTTCGTTAAACACTGTTGGCACAGTGACCTCGAGTGTCCTTCCACCATGTTTGTTGGAGTACATTGGAACGACATAGGGCTGTAACGTTTGGTATCTGGTCGTTACAGCATGGCGAAAAGGTATTTGGAATTCGTGCTTAAAATTAAATTTAATTGCTAGTCGATATTTGTATAATAAATGAACGGGTAAAACGTCGGCTTTCTTATAGTTGCTCATATCGATATGTCTTGTTTCTTGATACTTCTGAGCACACAGACGAACCATATGATCTTGTAAAACTAAAACTTTATTTAAATGAGATAGAGAAGCATTTCCCCATGCTAAAATGCCATATGATATTATTGACTCTGCTAATGATAGATACACTGTACGAAGGATTCTAGCTGGAAGGAGATTTTTAATATAATTTATTTGGGTGAGGCATGACCTTAATTTACTACAAATCCTGTCAATGTGAGAAGACCAGCTCAAACGACTCAAAATAGTAATAATAATAATATTATTAATGAAATAATAATAATAATAATAATAATAATAATAATAATAATAATAATAATAATAATAATAATAATAATAATAATAATAATAATAATAATATTAATAATAATAATAATAATAATAATAATAATAATAATAATAATAATAATAATAATAATAATAATAATAATTACAATAATAATAATAATAATAATAATAATAATAATAATAATAATAATAATAATAATAATAATAATAATAATAATAACAAAATGTGTTCTTATGTGCATGTATGCTATTCAAATGTGAGTTGTTATTATATGTCGTAATCTTATCCAAGGACAAATGGCTTGAGGCTGAGATGTCTCCTATGTGTTGCAGAATGATGCGATGAATGGCGGCTTGTGATTTTCAGGTAGGCATAATGCAACTCTTGAAGTTGCTTAGTGAGACTTCTTGTCGGGATATATTTATACACGCCGGATAAAAGAACTGCTCTCTGCCTTGACCGAGGGGGATGGGGGGGTTACCACGTGTAATGTTAGTTGTAACTCTATACTCTCCCGCCCTTCATTTCTACAAATTACGTTTCAATGCATATACATACAACTACGCATATGCATTTCGAATTGTTAAGTGGGTTCAACAAGTTACATTACAACCAAACTAGTTTTTAACGCTGAGAGGGAAAGAGAACGAGCATTGAGTAGGGTCCTTAATGTGAAAACGTAAACATATATGCTCTTAATAATTAAGCGCTTAACTTGATTAGTGCGCTGGCAGCCTCGTGACCTTGGTCTAATGGCGTTAGGCAACACCGGTTCAAGCGCATCTCTTCAACCATGAATCATGTTTTATATGCAAGAAGACATGGCAGCCGGTTTACTGCCAAACATGCATGGGTGATTATTATCTTTCCTTCAGAGGGGAGGCAGAGCATTGGTGCGTTTCGGTAAGAGTATGCTACGTGCACGGTTGAGTCCCTTTAGTTACTCATTCTCTCCATCGTCAAGATTAGCCTTGATTCATGTATACGAGACTACCAACTTCAATAAAGAATAGCTATGCTAATGGATTGTTTTTCTCTGTATAAAATAGTGTTTAATTTGTTAAGAAAGCATTGATTATGATTTCATAACTGTGACCTTCACACGTCACGCAATTCAACAGCTATTGCAACATGTCGATAAAGGTAACTTGAAGTGTGAAAGAATAACTTCACACGGCAAGTAATATGTTTCAAGTATGTATTTTGTTGTTGTATTATTGTGCCGATTGGCAACAGCTTTGGCTGCAGATACCGCTACCGCTATTATGTAATTAAAGGTTCTACTGCGATTCCCTTGATGCTGAAGTGTAATAAATAAATGTAAATGTAAATAAATGTTATGAAAAATAATAATAACATAAAAAAAGAAATGTAAAATGTAAATAAATGTAAATTATATGTAAATAATATAGCTTATTTCAGCATAAAACAAATTGTACAAATAAGCTGCTAAAACGAATTTAATTACAGTTTTTAAATTACTTAAATTTTTGTATTAAATAAAATTACTTACATAAAATTGTTTTCTAATTAAATTAATGAAACTGTGTTTTACTGACGGGATTGGAAGAGGTCGGCTGTTATCTATTTTCAGATTTTTTTTAAGAGTACAATTTAGATATTTTACAAAACTGTTACTCTATGTCCAAAACCAGTACATTTACAAACCCTTACGAGATGCCACAGTTATGCGGGGTCAGACGCAAGATCCCACCACGTGTACACGCAAGCCTACTCTAACGGTTGAGATATAGATGTTATTTAATAAAGGTGCCTTGAAGATGTCTGGCGGATTTGTCTGTACAAATTTCGCACTTTACCAAAATCAATTTCCGTACTTTGTCAATCAAAGAATTGTACGATTTGGGGTATTTTCCAACGATGCCGTATCGATGGTTTGCGTCGCGCATACAACGATTATCCGTAAAGTGGTTCCACAGTTACCTTATGGATGCTGACGTCAGGGATGAGTGGGTATTCGCCAACAACATGTCGGTATTTCAAACAGCCACCCGCTGATTGGCCCTGCCACGCCCATCTATGCCACCGCATCCACAACGTTGCGCTGTGGAACACGTTTGCCTGTCTTACACTCTTACACTGGGTCTTACACTGGCCAGTGTAGCAAGTGTAGAAATCTCCTGCACTGGCTATACTAGTGTAAGTTTCAATTACAGGCGAACGCCATACAAATATTTACACTTACACAAACGGGTATACAAAAGAATGACTAAGTACTTATACACTTACTTACACTAGTGCAGGCGAACGAAGCTATTGACTCTGTAGTTGAGGGAAACACTTTGCCTTAGGGCTTGTTCACCATTTACAGTGAGTGTTCGCAAATCTGCTTGCTTAACAAAGCCCGATGTGTGATCGATGACATACGGCGTTCGTTTCGTAAACCTGTGTTCCAGGTTCGAATCCTGACTTAGGCATGGACACTGTCTTCTTTTTTTGTACACTAACCACCCGGCCATTACTGCCAAAATATGAGGTGTCAGAAAGCCTAACTTTCATCGTTACCAACAACTAGAAACATTCTTATAAGTCAAAAATCTATAAAGTGTAATACTTATGATTAAAATCGAATACACACAACTAATAAAAAGTCAAAACAAATCTGTGTGATTTATTCATACCGTGACCTTCACAGGGTAAAATATTAATAATACGATTGATTTCTTCCGGATATTGAAAAACACGAAAGACATGGGTACCTCTGAATAAGGTGATTGAAATAGTACACAAGCATAAGGAAACAAAACGAAGCCATGTTCTGTATTCTTGTTTAGTAATTTACAAACGCCAGGCACACATTAAATGCATGAGTGCGCGCTGTAGGCAAGTCTGCAAAGTCAGATGGCCATTGGCCCTGTGATTGCTGACCATGGAGATTTCTCTGGCGTTTTGCATATTATCTCGATCTGGTTTTCATTAGGCTACGGCTGGAGAGTTGGTCGGTGCTCTCTCATAAATCTTAGTCGGCGTCGTAGCTGGCCAGCATTCACTGTTTTATGTTTACACTTGAATCTCAGGTACTTGTTCTCTCGTGAGCTGATGCCGCAATGAGAGAAGACGGGAATTTGCATAACATATAGTGCACGTTGGACATCAGTAAAAAATCTGTTTTCAGAAATGTGGTACTAGTGAAATGTTTCCTTAGATGATGATATTTGGGGTTTATAACGTCTCATATTTATGCAACGAGGCTAATCGAGACGATGTGTGGGTGATTATGAAGATGAAAAAACGTCACATGAAATCCATGCCCAAGCCAGGATTCGAACCTGTAACGCAGAGACCGCGGTTTACTAAACTAACGCCTAATCGACCGCGGCCAACTGCTCAGAAAAATCCTGGAAATGACAATATATATCACATTCCCCCCAGTTTTCACTGTAATAATTTTTAAAATAATAATTTAAAGTTATAAATCATAGTAACAGTTACGATAAAATAATATTTATAATGTAATTATATCATATCATAATAATGATATTGTATGTGTTTTATGTGTGTAATGGGAGGGAGGAAGGGGGGAGGGGGGCGTGGGGTATTCTATGTAATTACCTAATAACACAAATCTAGCAAAATATTATACTAGTAATCAGTGCTTTTTTTCTAAAATAAAGTTAACCGGTACGTTCGGTATAATGAATCATGTGACTGGCGTGGTATAGCTGGGGTCTGGGGCAAAGCCCCAGCCGCCGGAGGCAAATTCGCCGTAGGCGAAAAAATTTTGGGTTACTGCATTAAGTTTGATGGCCAAAAACGCATTTTTAAGGCGGATTTGTATCGGAGATATCGGCGAAATATGAAGCTTATATTGCACAGCTCATGACTGGGATTAGATCCTGTAGCCACACAATCGAGCAGCGCGTGCGCGTGAACTAGCGTCCGCAGAAAACATAAAATATCTTTTAAAAATACGTGCCAATAGTGATGGTTTATTGTAATAAGACGGAAACTAAAATTATTTTTTCACACTGCACACTTCAAAGTTATTCACGCGCTTCAAAGCTAATCGTAGCGTACCGGCTATAGTGTGACTTCATTGCCTTTTACCGGTACGCCTCTTGTGTTAGCCGGTACGCGTACCGGCTCGTACCGGCCGAAAAAAAGCCCTGCTAGTAATGTTTTTCTATTCTCTCATAAATACGTCCTTGATATTTGTCTTTATTCCATAGCATACTCATATTTGAGAATGTTATACAATAGGCTTACGATTGTTAACTATGACAGTGCGAAGGCTCTTTAGTAAATACTCCGCGACAGTAATAATAATAATTATAAATCATCTCAATATTACTACACGTGTCAGAAAGTAAAAACCTGCACGGTTTAAGTTCCTATATAAATACAATGTAAAAATTATTTAAAATATTTTAAGTGTCAGAGTCGGTTTTTAAATTTACCTTGTAATTCAATAAATTTAAAGTAACAACAATGGTAGTTGTAAATGCGAGAGTTCTTTTAACCAGATTTCCTCTTTTTCGATATGGTGTATAGCGTTATTGACATGATTAAAATACGGTTATTGCGCTCGGTTTTAATATGGGGGAGGAGGGAGGGGGCGGTAGTCATTCCAAAAAGGTCGTCTAGGAAGAAGAATATACGCATTCATGCACATAAATAGGCCTATAATAATAAGGCTGTAATAAAGTCATATAATTAATGATGATGTTAAATATTGTGTTCCTGGAGTTGTCAATATTATGTGCATAATTTTAAGAACCCTAGAAAAGTGATTTATCACGAGCGAAGTGATGAGCCGTCGCTCGATGCAAACAAAGGGCAACCCTCGATCACACGCTAAGAGGTTACAAGTGCCGATATAGTGCGCGGAAATGCTTACTTGGAATATTGGCCGCAAAAAGTTGTTAATTATCTTTGGAGGAGGGCGGCGTGCAGAGTCGTAGCGCTCCAACCACCTGTTTAGAGACGGAAATATTAAAAGCTCTGTCGATAAAACAGGAATGTACACGACCGACGAACACACCCCTTGGGCTGATGGCTCATGTCTGCAGAGTACCGACTGCTATTGCCGTGCTAATATTAAAGTCGTCGTACAACAACTTCGGTAATGCTTTCGTCATCCATCAATGACGTGTTTACGGTCTTGGCCAACCCGAGCAGGTATTTGAATTAGCCATGGCCGCTGGTTGGCTGCCGCTTACCCATCCGTGACGGAAGTATTACTGAAGTTGTTGTACGCCGACTATAGGGGTAGACGTATATTTATCAATGTTACTAATATTTTGCATAAATAGCACTCAAAATAGACTAGCATTCTGGTGGCAAGAAAATAAACTTCTAAAAGGAGTGGTTTAGCTGTCAATTTTTCATTGTTGTCTTATTGTTAAATCATCAGTGGCGCTGGAAGGAGGTTGCTTAGCCGCTATCTATATTATTATTGTATTTGTTATAATTATGTGATGTTACTTTTGACTTTGAGGCCTCTATTTTACTTGCATAAGGTAGTACTGTAGTACTGTAGTAGTACAATCTACCTCAAGCTTTCATGTTTTAATAGCAAACATTTCGAATGCAAAAATACTCACTCCACAGTGTTTTGTTCAAGACAAGTATGGAATGTGCGCCAATCAAAGAGAGACAACAATGAAACTGTCCGATCTGTCTTATCTGTCTCTTCACAGCTCCCTTATTCGAAATCAACGCTACTTTCCATCCATTCAAGTGTAACAACCATTTCGAAATGGCATGATATTATTATTAATTAACTAAAAATACAAAATTAACTATCTACGTAATTCGTAAACGTAGTTCATGGTTCAAAAATATGTCTACATTACATGTTGTTCGGTAACTGTCATTGTTAATTAGGGGACTTCCTCCTTCTTAGGAAAAAAAAAAACGAAATCTTCGTTTTCATTTTTCAATACTATTCGCGATCGCAAAACTTCGATACGCCCCTAGCGGACAAAATTATCCCTAAGCTAACGGGTCTAGCGCTCTGTCTGCAAATTCTCGCACAAACCACACGGTACCAATCTCGTTCTACCTGTTATACTATTCATTTTGAAGGAAAAACTTATAGGAAAGCGTATTTAGTTTACATGTCAATAGTGATCATAAAGGTTATTTCAAAATTATAAACCCAGTAGTTTACTTGTTATAACAAAATCGGAAAGTGAGCAAAATGTTATTGTTTTCTCAAAACTAATGATCGGATTTTTACGAGAGTTCCTTAGGAACATGTACCGACAATGTCAGAAAATAAACAAATAAACTTTCTAGATAGAAAGTGCCCCGAACGAAAATTCATAGCATTCACTAACATGCAGGGTGCGTAGTTTCACGCCCAAACAGCTGATTTTGAGGCCCAACCGCTGCACCCTGTATTTTAGTGCATGCTATGAATTTTCGTTCGGGGCACTTTCTATCTAGAAAGTTTATTTGGTTTAATATCTCACATTATTGATACATGATCTTAAGGAATTCTCGTCCAAATCCGAAAATGAGTTTTTCGACAATTTAAGTTGAGAAAACAATAAGAAATTTGCTCATTTTCCGATGCTTTGCGGGAATTGTTATAACAAGTAGACTAATGGGTCTATAATTTTTGAAATAACCTTTATGATGACTATTGGCATGTAAGCTAAATATGCTTTCCTATAAGTTTTTCCTTCAAAATGAATAGTATAACAGCTAGAACGAGATAAGTAATCAACGTTCCAGCAATACCGCCAATGTCACGCAGCCGCCACATTGGCCAGTGACGTCACTTTCAAACGTCCTTGAGAGTGCGATATGTAAAATCTTCATCCACATATCCCAGTTAGTTCCTGGGAAATGAAAGAAACAATTATGTGTTTTCGTTTATATATTATAATATTATGTGTTCTTTCGTATATATGTTAAATAGTTTGATTGCAAATTAGTTACAAAGTTCCACATTTCTTCTTTCCCGCTGAAATGAAATGAAATGGTATGTGAGGACGACGTCATAATTAGGTAAACAACACAGTTTATGAATGAGTTTACTACACATCCGCTTCAAAAACCACGTGTCCATGTTGTTTCGGACAAAAGGAAGGCCGCCTCAATTGAAACTAATGCTATTCACTCACACGGTGTTTTGTTTCGGACAAATATTGGATGTGTGCGAATCAAAGAAATACACAACAATGAAACTACCTAACATCCGATTGTTAGTACGACCTGTGTCGTCACAGCCCCCTTATCTCCTGCCATAATCTATATACAAATCAATATATTTTAGTTGATAGTTGCCTATTAAAATGTCACTAGGTATTGGGTACCTACTGTGTTATTAAGAGCTTTCGGAAGTAGTAATTTTACCGCTAAAACATGCGTCTTAACTTACACTCCTCATGCCTAAACCGATAATAGGATTTCTCTCTAATTTTATGTCCTAGTATAAAAGTGTCAAATTGATGACTCATTACGACAACACAAGATATTAATCTTCAAAGAGTATACTAAAAATGATATAATATGTATATTTGTACACAATGTAGTTTCAATGTGTACAAATTTATAATTGGGCTTCAGTTAAATCATATACAAAAATAAAGTGTAAGACAATTACAATTTCATGCCCAGTTGTAAATTCTACCATCCATACGTAAATTTTCCGTCCGTTCGATTCAGATAATTTAATTTGCGGTTGCCTTAGATACAATACCAAGAGATCGCAGTCATTGCTAAAACATTATTTTATGTACTTTTTGTATTCCATGTTCAATGTTTGTATCACATACGTCTGCCATTTTGGAAACTCTTTTTTAAATATATAATACGCCACTTCTCTTGCGTAGAGATGTGGAGTGAAGGGCCGAGCAGCTTTTATAGACATACGTCGTTCTAGCTCGGCCTATTCTAGTACTATTCGAAGGATGATTCAGACATTGTATGAGTTAGATCACACAACGATACAAGAATAACACGCTAATCTACTAGTGTACTATACGGATGTGTGTGTGTGTGTGTGTGTGTGTGTGTGTGTGTGTGTGTGTGTGTGTGTGTGTGTGTGTGTGTGTGTGTGTGTGTGTGTGTGTGTGTGTGTGTGTGTGTGTGTGTGTGTGTGTGTGTGTGTGTGTGTGTGTGTGTGTGTGTGTGTGTGTGTGTGTGTGTGTGTGTTATTTTTAAGAATGGCAATGAGCGAATAAGCTTTGTACGGTGCGATACACTCCAATGCAACAGCCCCAATTTACACGGTAACATTCTCGCATCTTGTCACTTGTTCCGCGGCGAGTACATTGCTGTGCTGTATTGACGCGGCGCGCGGAGAGGAGAAAGCGTACTGCCGGTTGCCTACAACCACGGCGCACCGTAGACCGGCCCAACGCGTTACACACTCGACTTGGTTGCTATGGGACGTACGTCATCCCAACTTGTAAACAATATTACTTCGGTGAAATGTACGTAACTTGTGCTGTGTAGCAACTTCCTCTACGAAAATCGCCTTTGTTTGCGTAATTTATATTTGCTGATGTTACGACAGTAGATCCGACCATTCGTCAGCGAAACATCAATCTTTTCATGGCTATAATTAATTATTTGTTCAACTACGACCGTCTAAATTTCACAACAGTGTTATATCTACCTGTAGATTCTACTGGTGTCATAATTAATGTTATAGTGTTTCTAAGAACATATTCAAACCCTTCTACCAAATAATAGCCAACTGTAGTAGACATGACAAGCATCTAAACCAAGCCCCTACCTGATTAAACACAGAGCGCAATTCCGGGAACTAATGGATGTGGGTTCGAATCCCTCATAGGACACAATGGACATGCACTTTTGAGACATCCCTTAGGCGCCAATCTATTTTCCAACCATAATTCATCGGTTAAAATAACTTAAACTGACAACTAAGCACAATAATCACTGCAGTACTGCTTCCGGCTTGGTGGGTAGTAGAATAGTAGAACTAGAACTTGTTGTAATCTTCTGTAATCATTGTCTTGATAATGTTTATAATAATACGTGTTAAATGGTAGTAAACTTGAACGTGTACATGCGAGGTGGGGAGGGGAAGAGAAGGGGGGCTGTTATATTCAAACCACCACCCCTCACTTTCCTCTCCAAGCTGTCGAAGCCATGTCATTACGTTCCCATATTTAGTTTTTTTTTTGCCCGGCTATCGTTATAACAAGGCGTGTGATCACCATATGTGATGATCGGCGTCGATAACCATGAGCAGTAATAGTAGTGTCGTCACCACTCGAGCAGGTGTCACCTCGCGCACAGTAGGTATTGATTGAAACCTTCATCATTCACCGTCAGGCACGTTGATTAACGTACCGCGCGTTACATGTGGCAACGCCGCAACGCAGTCACTCACTCCACTTGTCTAAGATGATGGTGACCTCTGTACAAACAATTAGCTGACCTTAATTCTTGCTCATTCGTTTAATCTGTCGTCTCGGGCTATTATTTCCCGGGCTTATTAGCGAGTGATGAAAGGAAGGGAGTCGGCCAATAAGACAATACTCATTTCCGGTTAGTCAAATAAGATCCTGGAATTGTCTTGTGACATTCAAGTGTTGAAGCGGAACATCGTAATTAGCCGTGTGTTCTGGGTCGCAGTGCACCAGAAGGCACCGGTGCCACCGCGCGGGGGCGGACCAATCAGAGCTCGGGGGACAATACGTACCGAGAAACATGGCTTTCCGATGAATAATATCGTATCTAATGAACGTTTGTAGGCCAGGCTGTGGGAATCTTCCGACTGAAAGTGTCGACCGGGGCTGTGGCGAGAACACGGGGGAAATCGGGTCGATCGTGATCGGTGATTACCCGCGTCACGTAGCCACGTGGTATGTGATCACAGATGTCACATATCCACGTGTATGTGATCACGTACGCCATGGGACCACGTGGCATATCACATGCGTCACGTGTGTGTGATCGGCACCCATGTCACGTGACCGTGGTTTATGATCACCAGCGTTACACGTGTATGTGATCACCCGCGTCACGTGACCACGTATATGTGAACATTGACGTCACGTAGCCACGTGTATGTGATCACCCGCGTCACGTGACCACGTATATGTGAACATTGACGTCACGCAGCCACGTCTATGTGACCACGTGATATGTTATCACTGGCGTCACGTGACCACGTATATGTGAACATTGACGTCACGTAGCCACGTGTATGTGACCACGTGATATGTTATCACTGGCGTCACGTGTGTGTGTGTGTGTGATCGGCCCCCTTGTCACGTGACCGTGTGTTATGATCACCAACGTAACGTAGCCACGTGTATGTGATCACCCGCGTCACGTGACCACGTATATGTGAACATTGACGTCACGTAGCCACGTGTATGTGATCACCCGCGTCACGTGACCACGTATATGTGAACATTGACGTCACGTAGCCACGTGTATGTGATCACCCACGTCCCGTGACCACGTATATGTGAACATTGACGTCACGTAGCCACGTGTATGTGACCACGTGATATGTTATCACTGGCGTCACGTGACCACGTATATGTGAACATTGACGTCACGTAGCCACGTGTATGTGATCACCCGCGTCACGTGACCACGTATATGTGAACATTGACGTCACGTAGCCACGTGTATGTGACCACGTGATATGTTATCACTGGCGTCACGTTTGTGTGTGATCGGCACCCATGTCACATGACCGTGTGTTATGATCACCAACGTAACGTAGCCACGTGTATGTGATCACCCGCGTCACGTGACCACGTATATGTGAGCATTGACGTCACGTAGCCACGTGTATGTCATCACATACGTCATATAACCACGTGGATGGGATCCCCCATGTCACGTGACCACGTGTCAAGTGGTGACCGTATCACGTGGCCGCGAGGTCGTGTCATCAGCTGTGTACAGTGGGGCTGCTAACGAGTCTTTTGTCCCGGGAAGTATAGTTCAGTTGACTAAAACCTCCTAGAGGTGATTTCTCGTTCATTGAAACCCGTGTCTGTGCGTAAGCTGACTTGGCGATAACAGCCGGTTTAGAGGGGGGCCCTACGCACATTCTAGAGGTGGTCGCGTGAGTCATTCTTTACTCACGTCACATCACGTCACGTTTACATTTTTCCACTCACGCACGACTATTTTCTGTTGCACGATCACGTTGTGTTTGGCAAGTCAATCACACACTCACGCACAAATCATAATGTGTTTACGCACTCACGCATACTCACGATAGTTCTTCAGCTCAACTGCTTCGTTTCCTTGGATCTTTGATAATTGTTTAGCCTTTTTATGTGAGGGAGGGGTGATGTCCTTTTTAAAAAGCAGCGTAAGCTGAGCTCTGTAAGTGGTCAGCCACTGTCTATAGCCTGCGTCAACTTGGGTGCAGATAATGAACTGAGAGCGGCCAAGTCCGGCCAACACCTTACAGCAATAGTGTCACGCACAATCACGCATGTCACGATTCACGCGTGACTAATTTACTATCACGCATCCTCACGACACGTGTACGTGGTATGCACGATCACGCGTGTCACGATTCACGCGTGACTAATTTACCATCACGCATCCTCACGACACGTGTACGTGGTATGCACGATCACGCACAATCACGCGTGTCACGATTCACGCGTGACTTATTTATTATCACGCATCCTCACGACACGTGTACGTGGTATGCACGATCACGCACAATCACGCGTGTCACGATTCACGCGTGATTAATTTACTATCACGCATCCTCACGACACGTGTACGTGGTATGCACGATCACGCACAATCACGCGTGTTACGATTCACGCGTGACTAATTTACCATCACGCATCCTCACGACACGTGTACGTGGTATGCACGATCACGCACAATCACACTGTCACGATTCACGCGTGACTAATTTACTATCACGCATCCTCATGACACGTGTACGTGGTATGCACGATCACGCACAATCACGCGTGTCACGATTCACGCGTGACTTATTTATTATCACGCATCCTCACGACACGTGTACGTGGTATGCACGATCACGCACAATCACGCGTGACTAATTTACTATCACGCATCCTCACGACACGTGTACGTGGTATGCACGATCACGCGTGTCACGATTCACGCGTGACTAATTTACTATCACGCATCCTCACGACACGTGTACGTGGTATGCACGATCACGCACAATCACACATGTCACGATTCACGCGTGACTAATTTACTATCACGCATCCTCACGACACGTGTACGTGGTATGCACGATCACGCACAATCACACATGTCACGATTCACGCGTGACTAATTTACTATCACGCATCCTCATGACACGTGTACGTGGTATGCACGATCACGCACAATCACGCGTGTCACGATTCACGCGTGACTAATTTACTATCACGCATCCTCACGGCACGTGTACGTGGTATGCACGATCACGCACAATCACGCATGTCACGATTCACGCGTGACTAATTTACTATCACGCATCCTCACGACACGTGTACGTGGTATGCTCGATCACGACCAATGATGTATAGACAGTGAGTGGGTGGATGATCATGTTTGACCACGCTCCTTCCTTCACACTGGTGCGCTCGCCTGTGTTGAGTATGGACAGCATACATCTTTCCGTGTCCGAGTGAGGGCTCGTCCCTGTACCAGTTCCTAAATAAAGGGGATTTGAATGACATTCGAAGTCTTTAATGAGGATGATATGGACGTGGAGGTGGTTGGTGTTGGGGGGGGGGGGGGGGGGGGATGTTAAACCTGTTGGTACTGACAACAGTAGTTCTGTTCTTGATATTGATTGTCTTCATTCGCTTAATTTTAAATTATTTTGCGAATTACACAGTATCTTCAAAGATAAAGGTGGTTTATTTACTCAAATATTGTGTACGGATGCTTCTTCTTAGGTTTGTTATTCTCATTATCGTCATTATTACTCTAATTGCATTTCTAATAATTGGATTTTAGATGGTTATTATATATGGCCTTGAGTCACATATTGTCAAGTATGCTAATCGAGACGCGCTGAGCTTGGTGGTGCAGAGTAGGTGATTATACTATTATGACATCCATGCCCAAGCCAGGAGTCGAACCTGCGAACTGCGGTGCACTAAATCAACGTCTAATCCACTGCGCCCAAATATGCCGGCATTAAATGATTTATGCTATTTTTGCCATTAACGAAAGCAATTTTTTCAAGCGTGTATGTGTTTTGAAACATAAACATCATTGTTCCTCTCATGTTACGTGCCAAAGAAGTAAGTTCATGTCAGGTTCCTTTACCCAACTACACATATCACAGTTTATGTACTATCGTATATTTTATACATCATGTAAAGCTTACATAATATAATAACCCTGTCATAGTAAATCGTTCACCGTTTCAATTTACTCGAATCCTACAAACTCATGTTTTGTGGCATGACCTTGAAAGTATTACGACCTGCCTGATATATTTGAGACAATGTTGTAGAAGGTTTAAAATTACGAGAGTTCAGAGTCTTCTTACCACAAACATATGCCTACTCCAACGATTTAGAACTATATGTCTACTCCCACATTGCATTTCTAGGTGCACTGGCATTTTATCACTAGGGTGTCATCATGTAGCTACCCCTACCAAGAACTATAAATATAAAAAAGGTACAAATGAATAATTTGTTTGACTATTTCTCCGAAAGTAAGAAAAAAAAAAATATTTATGTTTAGGTGTACACCGGTTCTTCAAATGATCTCATAACAAGAGTATCACGAATGTGATTCAGATTCTGAAAGGCGTGGCTTTCACCAGAAAAAAAAACAGGTCCGTTTATTGTTACCATTTGTCATTTTGTTTCATGAATATTTTTAAGCGAGCGAAGCGAGCGTTTCCACTTGACTCTTATGGCACCTCGTTCTGTTTTTTTTTGTTTGTTTGTTTTTTTGTTTGTTTTTTTGTTTGTTTTTATGTCCGTGGATAGCGGTCGAACGGAAAGTCCGATCAACTTGAAATTTGGACCATCCACAAGCCTCGATGTGGATTGAAGGTGTATAGTTTTGAGGCAAAATCGTTTGAAAAGTTACAAAGTTACACCATAGTTACTGCAAACTATTTTTCTGAAACAAAATGGCGGCAAAATGTGAGATAGCTAGATTTTTCTACAGATTTTTCCGATCACGAATACGTTAATGTAATGGCGATCTGATAAATATTGGCAAAGTTACACGAAAGTTACTCGAAAATATTTTTCTAAAACGCAGTAACGGCAAAATGTGAGGTGGCTATCTTATAGTAAATTTTTGTCCGGTCACAAATATACTAATGTAAACGCGATCCAATACGTATTAGAGGCAGAAATTACATTTCTATTGCTGTCAATAAGTGTTAGTAACGGTGGCGGACCGTATTGAAAACATGACCACGAAAATTCTTAGCAACGCACATTGCACTGCATACAACAATGTCGGAAAGTATAATAGCCATGGAAATAAGAACAATTTTTGCAATGCGCATTCTTGAATTGTTGTTAATTGTTGTTCGTATTAGCATTGAAAACTTTTCGCCAGAAAGTTCGTAGATATTGACGCGCTCGCTTATCAACGCGTCAAACAGAGCGTTTTCCTAGTTAAGATCCATACGGAACTCGGTCCATATTTGGTGAAACGTTTTATTTGAGTTTCAGTCATTTATCACAATTTTACATAAAATAACACCTCCACATTTTTTTCGGTCTTACATTAGCATACATTAATTTATTATAAATAACAGAAATTTACAGTAAAACAATATTCCCCAAAAGAACTTGCCAATATCAAAATACATAATATCATCTTTCAAGGTTTACCTTCTCTACGCAAAATATTATTTGCTGTTGTATGTTTTAAAGGAATAGTCAGGTGAAAAACTAAAAAATCACCAATGAGTCATAAGTGCGTGAAATTCAGTTATGTGTAAAATAAAATTAATATAGGTTGCTTCAATGCAAGAAAAAAAAATAGTGAACATTTAGCTATTCTACTAGATTCCCTTCGCCAGCTCTGCTGTATTTTTCTTCTAAAGCGTAGCACGGCTGTATCGGTTTTGAGCTCGCTAGCGCCTTCCCGATAGACAGAGCACTCATTGTGTAATACGAATCCAGCCACAACACTCGGCGACTGCGGACAGTGCCGCTCAAAACAGATTGCAGCTTTTCTACACATCAAGTCACACAAAAATTAATTGCCGGGCATTTTGTAGAAGTACACGTTCGAACTAAGAAGCATGTTATTGGTAGACAAACGATGCACATTAAACCTCTTGATCGATTTTTGATAAGTGCCCTATTTTAGCGGTGGTTTTACTATCTCGAGGCAACATTGTTTTTATATGGGAATTACCATGAGAAGAGTTGCTCGGTGCTACTTGGTAGCAACAAGCCAAAAAACCGCGTTTTCTTTAATTTTTAACCGCCTGCTTTTAAAGTATGATATCTTTTAGTCATGTTTTCCATATTTGAGGGTAGACATATACAAATGGTAGTTTTTTAGCTTTGCACCTGACTATTCCTTTAAAACAGTTGCGAGAACTTGCGAGAAATTACAAACAAAATATGGCTTTAGTTATTACGCACATTGTTTTGTTATAATTGCATATTTTGAACTTGTGGTTTGTGAAACACGCTCGCATTAGCGAAACCTAGAATAAAACATAGAAACACTATGCACATGATACATTTTTGAAAAGTAACCGTCAAGACTGATTTCCGAGTATATAGTCGTGATTTAAATTTGAATATGAATGAACAATTTTCTCACTATACGTTGTGTGTCAGTTAACAGACCATTATAAGTCCGAACAATTTCCACCAAATCACTCACCATAGTGCCGCGCACCTACGCATTCATTCTTTCCATGACATGACCTAAATACACTTCTAATGCGGCGACCATAACATGTATTTCGCCATCCGAAGATGGCCAAACTAATATTACTCAAAAGTTCAAACTTTGGGGAGTGAAAGAGGATACGTGTCGTTATTGTTAGGTCACGCATCGCACGTGGGCCCCGGGTCACGTTGCACGTGCAAGCTGTGATAACGTTATCTTCAGCAGAAACCAAGAGAATCACGTGACTGTTTAGCGTTCATCCGGGTCAACAATATGCTTAGGCTACATCTCTTGACTTCGAGTGATGTTAAACGGTTTTCGATTATCGATTATTAATCGAACGATTGAATAAAAGTTTGTAAAATAGCAAACGATTACCAATCGATTATTGATAGTTTATCAGATAGTTTATTGATAGTTTTTTTTATCAATTTGTATTTAGGACAGTTCCTGTCAAGGCACGTTTATGACCAAATATGGGCAAAGATCAACAGTTTGCAACTTTCATATCGGCGACATCCGGTGAAGTGGGTGAAATAGTGCTCAATCCTGTTTCATAAGCGTAACACTAATTTGAAAAATCTAACGAACGGTATATTAGATAACTTTTCACAGGGAAAATACTGATTAATCGATCGTGGACCAATATCGATCGAGCTGTTTTAAATTTATTATCGATTCTTTATAAATTTATCGAAACTCGATGTCGATCTGAAATAATTAATCAATCGGTATCTCCACTTTAACGTATCGTTTAGTTGATTTAATTTCCCCAAAATATAAAACGAATGCAGATACTTAGAGCAAGGGAGAAGGTCTCACAACATAAGATCTTCCACAACCAACCTAATATACAAAATAAATATGCGTACACTTGAAAACTCGTATAAATCAATACGTAATTTGCGGATGCGCGGAAAGGCTATTAGGAACACTTAAAGCACACAGTGCTCAGTACACAATAGCTATACTGCCAAATACACACAAGGAATATAGCAATGTTCAAGGAATCCGGCGTCTGCAATGTGTGGCTGCAGTATAAGGGGGGGGGGGGGGGGTTGAGAGTGAGACGTCCCTCGATTTCTCAGTAGCTACATTCAGTTTATGATGTCGATTTCGTCCCAGAAACCCCTTCTGTTACCCATAAATACATTTTGTAGAATCAATTTCCGAATTTGTCGTTATGATCAAGATACTAACATACTGCTCAGATTAGAGGTGGATGTGTCCCTACTTATTCAACAAGTAAGTTTTACCTTTATGCCGCGGTTACCATAATATAGTAGCTTCTCTACTTCTTGAAGTAATACAGTTGATCCGGTCCGCCTAAATAAATAATTATCTAGCCATCCATAGTAACTTGATCACAGTTTATAATTCTAAAGGTAAAGTCTAGAGATATTTAAGAGAGCGAAGCGAGCGTCTCCATTATACCTTTATGGGACTCCGTTCTGTTTTTTTCTTTTTTCGATCAACTTGAATTTTGACCATCAACAAGCCTCGATGTGGATTTCTGGTGTGAAGTTTTGAGAAAAAAACGTTCCACACAAACAACAAACACTTGACAATAGTTTCAAAATTGTAAGTTTATCCGCTATGTTATACAACAATGTTGTTTATTTACGGCATTAATGTCTTCATTTTTACAGTGTTCCACCGTTATGATTTGCATTTGCGGACTATTGCAGTTAGATGCACATAGTACACACCAAAAATAGCGTACGTAATCATACCTTTTCAATATTATTTGGAATTTCAATAGCTGTCACAGAATGAATACAATGACGTAAGATGCCAATCTACAAAAGATTAATTACTGAAAAACATTTTTTTTTACTTAATTTTTTTAATTGAAACTTACACGCGGATATAAATGATGTTTTTACACGTAGGTCTACATCAATATTACCAACACTTGACAATAGTTTCAAAATTGTAGCCGCCATGTTATAAAAAAATATTGGTTATTTTCGGCAATAATTTTCTACATTTTTACAGTGTTCCACCGATATGATTCGCATTTGCGGACCATTGACGTTAGATGCACATAGTATGCAGCAGAAATGGCGTGAGCATTCAGACCTTTTTCACTATGTATTTGGAATTTTGGTTAGCTATCATAGAATGGCTACAATGACGTGTTATGTTTTATGACGTTCACGGCAAACATGCAAAAGTTAACAACAAACTTGGTCGACAAATTAAAAAGCTTTTATCATGGTTTAAATGCGGTTATTGTATGATAAAACAATATCATATTTTAGATCTAACTTGTATTTACAGTATGCAACTTTCCATACACTGATAGGTTTTAAAGTAATGAATTAGAGCCTATTGAGTAGACCACGGTCGAATGAAATTATGCGGAAATCCATTGAAAAATCAACTTGAAGGTTTTAATTAATGTAAAGAAAACTTCCTAACGGATTTAAATAATATTTTGTGCAATTATTGGCAACATATTGAAAAATAGTATACATAAGTTCTAAGGTTGTAAGTTAAACCGCCATCTTGTAAACAAACATTTTGTTTATAATAAAGGTTCATATATTTTTAAGCATTATATTATATGCAAAAGATTTGTTTGATTCATTGAAAACAAAATCGCTTATCTGGCAACGCGGAGCGTTTTGCTAGTGATAAGTTGTTATGGTAGTTCTATAATGATTGTATAGTATAGGTACCTATCAAGTAAACAAACATCAGATTTTTAAACTTAGATAATAAGTACATTTTTAAATGAACGATTTAGTAAATGGTAATTTAATACGGAGAATAGAGATGTGTAATAAAGCAATATACAGTCACACACATCGGTCATAATTCTGTCGACAATCATAATTATGTACACACTTTATCTAGGCACCAAATTAAAAACATATTTTGTGTTCTTGTTTGTATTACTCCAGACTATAAAATTGATAGTTTATATTATGAAAGTAATCTGAAATTTATTTATTTATATTGAACAAAATTGGCATAGAAGCATTTCTTCATCTCAAATTCAAATTAATTTCAATTTATTTGAGTTTGGTTTATACGGACATAGGGAAATTTCAAATAAGTT
Organism: Isoperla grammatica; assembly: GCA_945910005.1. Classification (NCBI taxonomy): domain Eukaryota; kingdom Metazoa; phylum Arthropoda; class Insecta; order Plecoptera; family Perlodidae; genus Isoperla; species Isoperla grammatica. The sequence continues at coordinate 67,689,538 of OX246737.1, read as the reverse complement.
AAATATGTCCAAAGAGTGCACTAGAGTAGCTTACAAATCACTGATTATATTGTTTTGATTCATTTTATACGTTGTTTAGATGTTATTTGTTTTGTTAGGCTACTTGTATTGTTACACATATCATACATTGCTGTTTGTTGCATCGCTGCACACATTGTTTAGGGTATTAAACATTTCAAACTAACACCTTTTTAACTGCCCTGGCCCCCCTCCCCGTTCCACTTCTGATCTGTGGCAACATTGGAAATAATAGGATGCAGTCGGTAGATGACAATGGGAATTTACCTCGACACAAATTTATAATTTCGCATTTTTTTGTTTGGCAATGCTAATAAACGCTGCATCACTTGATTTCATCGGCTTCCCGCTGCGAGCGCCAGTGCACCCATGTGCATCTAGCACCCGTGTTGATTTCGCGTTCATTTACGACACACAGGGCTATTATTAGGTGCACAATAAAGCTTATATAAACGTATTGAACTAGACCAAACACCTTGACATAATGTTCAGGTCAGGACCATCACGGCAATAATGAAGCTGTACTTGCACATATACACACGTCTTAACACCAGGGACGTATTGATAATCATTTCCATATCAATGATGAGCAATAATTATTTTATTGTTGTATTAATTGCTGTCAGCAAGCACGTGCAGGTGTTGCCTTGACTGCAGGCAGGCAGGGACCGGATACCGCCGAAGGCCGGAGCATGACATAATAATATCGGTAGCGTGCCGTGCGGCGGCTTAGCGTGGCAGAAATCAATTACGAAACTGTGAGGGAAGAAATCCATGCACCTATACCTACATAATACAGAAGCGAGAGCGCTGGGATTGATTCTGTCGATAATGATGGAAGAATCTAGTCTACGCGGGTTCTTGTAACCTAAAAGAGACAACGTGCGCGCGTTACTTTTCTATGAAAACCTATTATAGCTTTGGAATACGAACATAACGTGAACAGAGTTGAACTAAATAAACGCGATGAGGAATATAGAGGGACGTGCTGTTCCATAATTGAATGTTATGGATTGAAGGGGAAACGGGAAACTAGACGTGAAATCTCGCTAAAATGAGCAATTAATGTGGATGTACACTTGTTTATTCATAGACCGTGTTGACCGTTCAGGTAGCTGAATATTAGCCGGGCGGAGCGAGGTCATTATATTTGGGGGAGTCCCAGCGACGCTCAGGTAGCTGAATATTAGCCGGGCGTAGCGAGGTCATTATATTTGGGGGAGTCCCAGCGACGCTCAGGTAGCTGAATATTAGCCGGGCGTAGCGAGGTCAATATATTTAAGGGAGTCCCAGCGACGCTCAGGTAGCTGAATATTAGCCGGGCGTAGCGAGGTCATTATATGGGAGTCCCAGCGACGCTCAGGTAGCTGAATATTAGCCGGGCGTAGCGAGGTCATTATATTTGGGGGAGTCCCAGCGACGCTCAGGTAGCTAAATATTAGCCGGGCGTAGCGAGGTCATTATATTTGGGGGAGTCCCAGCGACGCTCAGGTAGCTGAATATTAGCCGGGCATAGCGAGGTCATTATATTTGGGGGAGTCCCAGTGACGCTCAGGTAGCTGAATATTAGCCGGGCGGAGCGAGGTCATTATACTTGGGGGAGTGAGTCCCAGCGACGCTCAGGTAGCTGAATATTAGCCGGGCGGAGCGAGGTCATTATATTTGGGGGAGTCCCAGCGACGCTCAGGTAGCTGAATATTAGCCGGGCGGAGCGAGGTCATTATATTTGGGGGAGTCCCAGCGACGCTCAGGTAGCTGAATATTAGCCGGGCGGAGCGAGGTCATTGTATTTGGGGGAGTGAGTCCCAGCGACGCTCAGGTAGCTGAATATTAGCCGGGCGGAGCGAGGTCATTATATTTGGGGGAGTCCCAGCGACGCTCAGGTAGCTGAATATTAGCCGGGCGTAGCGAGGTCATTATATTAGGGGGAGTGAGTCCCAGCGACGCTCAGGTAGCTGAATATTAGCCGGGCGGAGCGAGGTCATTATATTAGGGGGAGTCCCAGCGACGCTCAGGTAGCTGAATATTAGCCGGGCGGAGCGAGGTCATTATATTAGGGGGAGTCCCAGCGACGCTCAGGTAGCTGAATATTAGCCGGGCGGAGCGAGGTCATTATATTAGGGGGAGTCCCAGCGACGCTCAGGTAGCTGAATATTAGCCGGGCGGAGCGAGGTCATTATATTAGGGGGAGTCCCAGCGACGCTCAGGTAGCTGAATATTAGCCGGGCGGAGCGAGGTCATTATATTAGGGGGAGTCCCAGCGACGCTCAGGTAGCTGAATATTAGCCGGGCGTAGAGAGGTCATTATATTTGGGGGAGTGAGTCCCAGCGACGCTCAGGTAGCTGAATATTAGCCGGGCGTAGCGAGGTCATTATATTTAAGGGAGTCCCAGCGACGCTCAGGTAGCTGAATATTAGCCGGGCGGAGCGAGGTCATTATATTAGGGGGAGTCCCAGCGACGCTCAGGTAGCTGAATATTAGCCGGGCGTAGAGAGGTCATTATATTTGGGGGAGTCCCAGCGACGCTCAGGTAGCTGAATATTAGCCGGGCGGAGCGAGGTCATTATATTAGGGGGAGTGAGTCCCAGCGACGCTCAGGTAGCTGAATATTATAGCCGGGCGGAGCGAGGTCATTATATTTGGGGGAGTCCCAGCGAGGCTCAGGTAGCTGAATATTAGCCGGGCGGAGCGAGGTCATTATATTTGGGGGAGTCCCAGCGAGGCTCAGGTAGCTGAATATTTGCCGGGCGGAGCGAGGTCATTATATTTGGGGGAGTCCCAGCGACGCTCAGGTAGCTGATTATTAGCCGGGCGTAGCGAGGTCATTATATTTGGGGGAGTCCCAGCGACGCTCAGGTAGCTGAATATTAGCCGGGCGGAGCGAGGTCATTATATTTGGGGGAGTCCCAGCGACGCTCAGGTAGCTGAATATTAGCCGGGCGGAGCGAGGTCATTATATTTGGGGGAGTCCCAGCGACGCTCAGGTAGCTGAATATTAGCCGGGCGGAGCGAGGTCATTATATTTGGAGGAGTCCCAGCGACGCTCAGGTAGCTGAATATTAGCCGGGCGGAGCGAGGTCATTATATTTGGGGGAGTCCCAGCGACGCTCAGGTAGCTGAATATTAGCCGGGCGGAGCGAGGTCATTATATTTGGGGGAGTCCCAGCGACGCTCAGGTAGCTGAATATTAGCCGGGCGTAGCGAGGTCATTATATTTGGGGGAGTCCCAGCGACGCTCAGGTAGCTGAATATTAGCCGGGCGGAGCGAGGTCATTATATTTGGGGGAGTCCCAGCGACGCTCAGGTAGCTGAATATTAGCCGGGCGGAGCGAGGTCATTATATTTGGGGGAGTCCCAGCGACGCTCAGGTAGCTGAATATTAGCCGGGCGGAGCGAGGTCATTATATTTGGGGGAGTCCCAGCGACGCTCAGGTAGCTGAATATTAGCCGGGCGGAGCGAGGTCATTATATTTGGGGGAGTCCCAGCGACGCTCAGGTAGCTGAATATTAGCCGGGCGGAGCGAGGTCATTATATTTGGGGGAGTCCCAGCGAGGCTCAGGTAGCTGAATATTAGCCGGGCGGAGCGAGGTCATTATATTAGGGGGAGTCCCAGCGAGGCTCAGGTAGCTGAATATTAGCCGGGCGGAGCGAGGTCATTATATTAGGGGGAGTCCCAGCGAGGCTCAGGTAGCTGAATATTAGCCGGGCGGAGCGAGGTCATTATATTAGGGGGAGTCCCAGCGACGCTCAGGTAGCTGAATATTAGCCGGGCGGAGCGAGGTCATTATATTTGGGGGAGTCCCAGCGACGCTCAAGTAGCTGAATATTAGCCGGGCGGAGCGAGGTCATTATATTTGGGGGAGTCCCAGCGACGCTCAGGTAGCTGAATATTAGCCGGGCGGAGCGAGGTCATTATATTTGGGGGAGTCCCAGCGACGCTCAGGTAGCTGAATATTAGCCGGGCGGAGCGAGGTCATTATATTTGGGGGAGTCCCAGCGACGCTCAAGTAGCTGAATATTAGCCGGGCGGAGCGAGGTCATTATATTTGGGGGAGTCCCAGCGAGGCTCAGGTAGCTGAATATTGGCCGGGCGGAGCGAGGTCATTATATTTGGGGGAGTCCCAGCGACGCTCAAGTAGCTGAATATTAGCCGCGCGGAGCGAGGTCATTATATTTGGGGGAGTCCCAGCGACGCTCAGGTAGCTGAATATTAGCCAGGCGGAGCGAGGTCATTATATTTGGGGGAGTCCCAGCGACGCTCAGGTAGCTGAATATTAGCCAGGCGGAGCGAGGTCATTATATTAGGGGGAGTCCCAGCGAGGCTCAGGTAGCTGAATATTAGCCGGGCGGAGCGAGGTCATTATATTTGGGGGAGTCCCAGCGACGCTCAGGTAGCTGAATATTAGCCGGGCGGAGCGAGGTCATTATATTAGGGGGAGTCCCAGCGACGCTCAGGTAGCTGAATATTAGCCGGGCGGAGCGAGGTCATTATACTTGGGGGAGTGAGTCCCAGCGACGCTCAGGTAGCTGAATATTAGCCGGGCGGAGCGAGGTCATTATATTTGGGGGAGTCCCAGCGACGCTCAGGTAGCTGAATATTAGCCGGGCGGAGCGAGGTCATTATATTTGGGGGAGTCCCAGCGACGCTCAGGTAGCTGAATATTAGCCGGGCGGAGCGAGGTCATTATACTTGGGGGAGTGAGTCCCAGCGACGCTCAGGTAGCTGAATATTAGCCGGGCGGAGCGAGGTCATTATATTTGGGGGAGTCCCAGCGACGCTCAGGTAGCTGAATATTAGCCGGGCGGAGCGAGGTCATTATATTTGGGGGAGTCCCAGCGACGCTCAGGTAGCTGAATATTAGCCGGGCGGAGCGAGGTCATTATATTTGGGGGAGTCCCAGCGACGCTCAGGTAGCTGAATATTAGCCGGGCGGAGCGAGGTCATTATACTTGGGGGAGTGAGTCCCAGCGACGCTCAGGTAGCTGAATATTAGCCGGGCGGAGCGAGGTCATTATATTTGGGGGAGTCCCAGCGACGCTCAGGTAGCTGAATATTAGCCGGGCGGAGCGAGGTCATTATATTAGGGGGAGTCCCAGCGACGCTCAGGTAGCTGAATATTAGCCGGGCGGAGCGAGGTCATTATATTTGGGGGAGTCCCAGCGACGCTCAGGTAGCTGAATATTAGCCGGGCGGAGCGAGGTCATTATATTAGGGGGAGTCCCAGCGACGCTCAGGTAGCTGAATATTAGCCGCGCGGAGCGAGGTCATTATATTTGGGGGAGTCCCAGCGACGCTCAGGTAGCTGAATATTAGCCGGGCGTAGCGAGGTCATTATATGGGAGTCCCAGCGACGCTCAGGTAGCTGAATATTAGCCGGGTGGAGCGAGGTCATTATATTTGGGGGAGTCCCAGCGACGCTCAGGTAGCTGAATATTAGCCGGGCGTAGCGAGGTCATTATATGGGAGTCCCAGCGACGCTCAGGTAGCTGAATATTAGCCGCGCGGAGCGAGGTCATTATATTTGGGGGAGTCCCAGCGACGCTCAGGTAGCTGAATATTAGCCGGGCGGAGCGAGGTCATTATATTTGGGGGAGTCCCAGCGACGCTCAGGTAGCTGAATATTAGCCGGGCGGAGCGAGGTCATTATATTTGGGGGAGTCCCAGCGACGCTCAGGTAGCTGAATATTAGCCGCGCGGAGCGAGGTCATTATATTTGGGGGAGTCCCAGCGACGCTCAGGTAGCTGAATATTAGCCGCGCGGAGCGAGGTCATTATATTTGGGGGAGTCCCAGCGACGCTCAGGTAGCTGAATATTAGCCGCGCGGAGCGAGGTCATTATATTTGGGGGAGTCCCAGCGACGCTCAGGTAGCTGAATATTAGCCGCGCGGAGCGAGGTCATTATATTTGGAGGAGTCCCAGCGACGCTCAGGTAGCTGAATATTAGCCGGGCGTAGCGAGGTCATTATATGGGAGTCCCAGCGACGCTCAGGTAGCTGAATATTAGCCGCGCGGAGCGAGGTCATTATATTTGGGGGAGTCCCAGCGACGCTCAGGTAGCTGAATATTAGCCGCGCGGAGCGAGGTCATTATATTTGGGGGAGTCCCAGCGACGCTCAGGTAGCTGAATATTAGCCGGGCGTAGCGAGGTCATTATATGGGAGTCCCAGCGACGCTCAGGTAGCTGAATATTAGCCGCGCGGAGCGAGGTCATTATATTTGGGGGAGTCCCAGCGACGCTCAGGTAGCTGAATATTAGCCGCGCGGAGCGAGGTCATTATATTTGGAGGAGTCCCAGCGACGCTCAGGTAGCTGAATATTAGCCGCGCGTAGCGAGGTCATTATATGGGAGTCCCAGCGACGCTCAGGTAGCTGAATATTAGCCGGGCGTAGCGAGGTCATTATATTTGGGGGAGTCCCAGCGACGCTCAGGTAGCTAAATATTAGCCGGGCGTAGCGAGGTCATTATATTTGGGGGAGTCCCAGCGACGCTCAGGTAGCTGAATATTAGCCGCGCGGAGCGAGGTCATTATATTTGGGGGAGTCCCAGCGACGCTCAGATAGCTGAATATTAGCCGGGCGGAGCGAGGTCATTATATTTGGGGGAGTCCCAGCGACGCTCAGGTAGCTGAATATTAGCCGGGCGTAGCGAGGTCATTATATGGGAGTCCCAGCGACGCTCAGGTAGCTGAATATTAGCCGGGCGTAGCGAGGTCATTATATTTGGGGGAGTGAGTCCCAGCGACGCTCAGGTAGCTGAATATTAGCCGGGCGTAGCGAGGTCATTATATGGGAGTCCCAGCGACGCTCAGGTAGCTGAATATTAGCCGGGCGGAGCGAGGTCATTATATTTGGGGGAGTGAGTCCCAGCGACGCTCAGGTAGCTGAATATTAGCCGCGCGGAGCGAGGTCATTATATTTGGGGGAGTCCCAGCGACGCTCAGGTAGCTGAATATTAGCCGGGCGTAGCGAGGTCATTATATGGGAGTCCCAGCGACGCTCAGGTAGCTGAATATTAGCCGGGCGTAGCGAGGTCATTATATTTAAGGGAGTCCCAGCGACGCTCAGGTAGCTGAATATTAGCCGCGCGGAGCGAGGTCATTATATTTGGGGGAGTCCCAGCGACGCTCAGGTAGCTGAATATTAGCCGCGCGGAGCGAGGTCATTATATTTGGGGGAGTCCCAGCGACGTTCAGGTAGCTGAATATTAGCCGGGCGGAGCGAGGTCATTATATTTGGGGGAGTCCCAGCGACGCTCAAGTAGCTGAATATTAGCCGGGCGGAGCGAGGTCATTATATTTGGGGGAGTCCCAGCGACGTTCAGGTAGCTGAATATTAGCCGGGCGGAGCGAGGTCATTATATTTGGGGGAGTCCCAGCGACGTTCAGGTAGCTGAATATTAGCCGGGCGGAGCGAGGTCATTATATTTGGGGGAGTCCCAGCGACGCTCAAGTAGCTGAATATTAGCCGGGCGGAGCGAGGTCATTATATTTGGGGGAGTCCCAGCGACGCTCAGGTAGCTGAATATTAGCCGCGCGGAGCGAGGTCATTATATTTGGGGGAGTCCCAGCGACGCTCAGGTAGCTGAATATTAGCCGGGCGGAGCGAGGTCATTATATTTGGAGGAGTCCCAGCGACGCTCAGGTAGCTGAATATTAGCCGAGCGGAGCGAGGTCATTATATTTGGGGGAGTCCCAGCGACGCTCAGGTAGCTGAATATTAGCCGGGCGGAGCGAGGTCATTATATTTGGAGGAGTCCCAGCGACGCTCAGGTAGCTGAATATTAGCCGAGCGGAGCGAGGTCATTATATTTGGGGGAGTCCCAGCGACGCTCAGGTAGCTGAATATTAGCCGGGCGGAGCGAGGTCATTATATTTGGGGGAGTCCCAGCGACGCTCAGGTAGCTGAATATTAGCCGCGCGGAGCGAGGTCATTATATTTGGGGGAGTCCCAGCGACGCTCAGGTAGCTGAATATTAGCCGGGCGGAGCGAGGTCATTATATTTGGGGGAGTCCCAGCGACTAATACTGCATGAGCACGCCTGGCTATAGGGAATATTAGCCAGGCGGAGCGAGGTCATTTTATTTGGGGGAGTCCCAGAGACTAATACTGCATGCGCACGCTTGGCTATAGGGAAACGCATTCATATTGGTATGAATTCCTTTCAAAATTGCACGTACTACCAATTTTCCAACAAATTTTCTTACATATGTTTTTATATATTTATAACGGGTTAATCTTGTATACGTTTATATATATCATGTTCGTATTTAAAAATTTCTATTAAAATTTTCGTACACACTCTCTAACAATTATTTTATAGTTGCGGAATAAATTATGCAAAAAGTATAAAATTATATGATAGCTCTTATTAAGTATTTCCAACGATGGACGCAAAAAGAAAAAAATCAAAATGGGTGGAGGATGGTGAGAATATACTTGCCTCGAAACAATTTTACCAATGCGTCCGTCATAAGGGAGTGATTCGTGGCTAATCAACGATTCGTATTTGAAATTGGGGCTCACCAGTTGGTCGCGTTTCACTCATCCATGACGAAAGCATCTGTAAGGTTGTTTCTGGACAAGTATATTGTACTCTATACTTGATAATGTAAGGTTGTTTCTGGACAAGTATATTGTACTCTATACTTGATAATGTAAGGTGGTTTCTGGACAAGTATATTGTACTCTATACTTGATAATGTAAGGTTGTTTCTGGACAAGTATATTGTACTCTATACTTGATAATGTTTTACAATAACGATCGTGTTGAATGGCCAATCCACCAACTGAAACGAAATGAACTTTACTTATATTTTATACGTAGGCCTCAACAGATAGGCCCCTAAACCTTAGATTTATTCTTACTTTTTTCGTTTTAAAATAATGTAAATAACTTAAATGTTTGTTTATACAATATAAAAGCTGTAGGGTGTGAGTTTGATACAAAGTGTTTCTCTTACGTGTGTTGTCTACAGGAGCGTCGGCACATGGGGGACCAGGAGGACACTTTCCTCTCCCATTCCCCTTAGATTTCAAGTTTGAAATTAAAATAGTAGGTTTGAATATATTTGAGACTTGCTTTGTTCCTGCCTTCAATAGATTTCAATAAATAGCTGTCTCAGAATTGTAATGGGTAATAATGATGATATATAAATTGCATGGGGTTGAACGGTTGTTATAGAGTGGGATTCAATGACATTGCATGACAGTTATACACGACATAGACACTGTAGCATGATTCGAGCTCTAAAACGTAAAACTCCAATCAATTTAATTCCAGCAACATGTCAAACCAGACAAATAGGGTTTCCGTCAATATTATTACTTATTTATAAGCTAATTATTATGTGTATATTCGATCTTATTGATTTGGCCTCTGAGCTTGTATAATCGCATTACAACAATAAAACATCTCTAAATAACATGGATTGCACGTTTACTCTGTACACGTTATTTGGCAACAGAAAAATATATCCATGCACCACTTGAAAAATAGCCTGCCGTCGCCACTGATAGTGTTTACTGTCTAGTACTTGTGTTGTACGTGGCGAGTCAGTCTAGTAAATGATTTCGACAGCCGACAAATCTTTAAGAATAATTGTACTGTTGTGTTGTACATGTGCTTGTGCTTGCACTTGCCAAACGTTTCACCACAGATAACGGATTGTGTCTGTGGTTTCACTATTCTTGTCGACAACAAGTACACCTGCCAAGAAGTAACAACCCCAAACCTTGTATCATAACTATCACAATTGTCTAGCATTTCCATAGCCACATTGACATCTGCACATACAGATGGCGGTGGCTCAGCGGTAACACTGGATACTTTTAACCCAGGAGATCACCGATTCGATTATCCCCACCGGCAACCCTGACTGAAGGGTTTTCCTGAGGTTTCCACAAGTATAAGGCAAATGCTATTGCTGTGCTTGAGTTCTTTAAAGGGATAGTCAGGTGAAAAACTAAAAAATCACCAATAAGTCATAAGTGCATAAGTGTAAAATAAAATTGATATAGGTTGCTTCAATGCAAGAAAAAAAATAGTGAACATTTAGCTATTCTACTAGATTCCCGTCACTAGCTCTGCTGCATTTTTCTTCTCAAGCGTAGTACAGCTGTATCGGTTCTGAGCTCGCTAGCGCCTGCCTGATAGACAGAGCACTCATTGTGTTATACGAGACCAGCCAGCGCTCCGCGAAACACTCGGCGACTGCGGACAGTGCCGTTCAAAACAGATTGCCACTTTTCTACACATCAAGTCACAAAACAATTAATTGCAGGGCATTTTGTAGAAGAACACGTTCGTACTAAGAAGCATGTTATCGGTAGAGAAACGATGCACATTAAACCTCGTGATCGATTTTTGATAAGTGCCCTATTTTAGCGGTGGTTTTACTATCTCGAGGCTACATTTTTCCATACGGGAATTACCATGAGAAAAGTTGCTCGGTGCTACTTGGTAGCAACAAGCCAAAAAATCGCGTTTTCTTTAATTTTTTAACCACCTGCTTTTAAAGGATGGTACCTTTTAGTCATGTTTTCCATATTTGAGGATGGACATTTACAAATGGTAGTTTTTTAGTTTTTCACCTGACTATCCCTTTAAGGCATCTCTTCCCAACTATCCTATCACCATAACATCTTGTTTAGGGACACATCAGGTGAAACGGGTGTCTACCCTACACAAGGAACCCATGCACGAAACATGTTTTATTTATAATTCCTGATGATCATTCCTACGGCTTCTTAAGTGCCCATACATTTGCATTCAACCTCTAACCCTTATTATTTGTTATTATTTTTATGATTGCAATCACCACTTCTACACATACACGTGGTAACCTTATCGTGTGTATAGCAGTTAGTTAAAAGTATACAATAACACCTACTATCTATAACTGTGTGAGGCAATACATTAATAATTATGTTCTATTAATAACAATAATGGCTGCACGCTTCAACCTATAGCAAGCACTATAGGGACATTGTTGTGAAGTGATATCGATTTTCAAAACATTTTTCCCCAACCGGAAACGAACCCAGACTCTACGGCTTTACGTATCACTCTCTTACCATCTGAGCTAATTGGCAGTGTGACCCGTTGCCTCAATTAGCTCAGATAAGAGCGTTGGCACATGAAGCCGGAGGACCCGGGTTCGATTACCAGTCGAGAGCATTATTTGTTGATGATTACCATCGCTTCACAACAATAGGGAACACGCGTATGCAAATTTTAATCAATTTTTAAATACCTTGTATCTCATTTAATAATGGTGTGTCTTTTAATTTTGAAAAACGGATCAGTCTTTGCCTCAAAATAATTGGTTTAGTAACGATAAATAAAAGGGGTTCGAAAAACGAGCCGCCGCCATGTTGATGGGATTTGACGTCATGGTTTGTGTCTGTGTACGCTCACCACCTCAGCGATTGGTCTGTTACGCCACGTCTACTGAATCATGACGTCACAGCCACCTGTACGCGTTTCAGTCCCCGAGTTGAAGCTTCAATAAATGCGACCACATTAAATCTATTTCAATTATTTGTTACTTATAGGACTTGCCTTGATTTACTTTTTGTATCTAATACTATTAAACTAAGTGTTTGGTTTAACAAACAAAATTTTACGCGTGTTGCCTATACTAATCATTGCTGAAATATTTACCACGAACTTCAATCGAATGTTGGTACTCAAGTATCACTACGACAATGTCATAACGCTGGCTATGGCTGAAAGGCATTATAACAACAATAATAATAACATTTTTCTAATGTTGGAGTGTCGGGTGCATATCAGCTTTACCTACATTCCCTCAGGTACGGTATTGGTATATTAGTGTATTTGGATTGTGTTTTGAGCAATGTCCGAGGGTTGAAGCAAGAAACCATCCCAGCATTCGCATTATGACTGAATGACTGATTATAAAATATCAGTGAAACTCTTCAGTCAGGATTGCCGGTATCCGGAATCGTACCGAAGACCTCCCGAATTAGTCTCGAATGATATCACTGAGCCGCATCTATAATACTTACAAGTCTAACTTTAGGGAACACAATCAGAAACATGATGTTACACCACCCTGGGATATACCAGCAAGAGTTCTAATAATGTGTCGTATAGTAATTATGTACTCAGTAAATATCTAGTAAGTACACCATGGATACTTATGATACTTTATCTAAATTAATACGATGCAGTGTCAGTCGTAATGATTTATTGTCATGATCCTCCAGAAGATATGAGATGCATGATGCACATTTCATTAAATGAGTGTGTTATTATTATTATTAATTACTTGAAGCGATGGTTGTCTACGTTCGCTTCATACGCATACGCAGCGTTACGTTAATTGAGCGTAAACTCTTTAACACCTATTTAATTATCCTTATGCGTGAGCCTTGTTCTCAATCTTCGATTAAATCTCGTGAGCAACACCAATGATTACAGAACAAATAAAAAGATGAAAATAACGTATGATCAAAGATTATTACTTCGTAATATTTGGTATGATAATGATGACGATGACGATGACGATGACGATGACGATGACGATGACGATGACGATGACGATGACGATGACGATGACGATGACGATGAAGATGACGATGACGATGGCGATGATGATGATGACGATTGACGACGACGACGATGATGACGATGATGATGATGGTAAGGCTATAATTAATACTGATAGCTTTTTGTTTTTTGTTTTTGGAGCTTATACAGTTCCAATTGTAATGCAGTTTTTCTTTTTAATATTATTGACATTTCTTGTTGTGATCGAAATGTTACTCCACGAATTTAGAAAGGGATTGGTAATAATGCTCTTTACATAAGGATAGATAGATATCATGATTGGTAATAATGCTCTTTACATAAGGATAGAGAGATATCATGATTGGTAATAATGCTCTTTACTGACTTTACATAAGGATAGAGAGATATCATGATTGGTAATAATGCTCTTTACAAAAGGATAGAGAGATATCATGAAGAGTTCTCGCCCCACCAATATTTCTCACCTCAGTAACAATTCTTCTACACGTGTATGTAATTAGAATTACCATTTACGCACTTTGTCTCCGTCACTCTTTATTTTACAACGATTGTAATCTGCGCACCCAAACATCGCAGATTTCCACCTCTCTTCACTTATGCCTTCTTACCCCCCAAACTCTGAGACATATCTTTTTGGCAGCTTTTAGTGTAGCGTTCTTACTTCATTCAACGGCTTGTCATTTAAATAACCGAATAACCGACTCGGGATCTATCTCAAAGTGATAATGGCCTGCTATCCTCATGCCTTATATTACTCATGAATTATATATTAATTTTCTTCTATTTCGCAAATGTGTTCCTTCTCTATTGTATAGCTTGACTGTATTTTTGTGAGTATATCTTTTGCCTACAGACAAGCCTTGTCAGGCTTTGTTGGTTTTTTGAGTGATTGCTTATTTATTTTAATAAAAGAAAAAATATTATTATTATTATTATTATTATTATTATTATTATTATTATTATTATTATTATTATTATTATTATTATTATTATTATTATTATTTTTATTATTATTTTTATTATTATTTTTATTATTATGATTATTATTATTATTATTATTATTATTATTATTATTATTATTATTATTATTATTATTATTATAATAATTATTATTATTATTATTATTATTATTATTATTATTATTATTTTTATTATTACTATTATTATTATTATTATTATTATTATTATTATTATTATTATTATTATTATTATTATTATTATTATTATTATTATTATAATTATTATTACTATTATTATTATTATTATTATTACTATTATAATTATTATTTTATTGTTGCAATACATACAAACTCGGTCAAAACCGGCGTAAACATGTTGTAATGGGAAATACTTGACAAATGTCAAGTATTTCCATGTTTTTACCTCATAACGTATAGGTACTTAGAAGTTAGAACTAATTAAATATAATCATGATCCATATTATTTTTCAAAAACAAACTGTGGATGCTATCTACGGTCGTGGCCGATTTGTACTCATCCCAGCATTCGCTCTTCGTACGGTGGAAACCACGAAAACCACCATCAGGATGGAGAACTTCTTGAAGTATTCATTCTTCTTAGTTCAAAACTTTTCGCACTATCCTACACGTGTTCAAAATTATTGCTTTTTGCATCTCGATGTATATGTTCGGGTGGAGACCAATAAGTTTAATACTGTCATGGAGTTTACGTGGAACAGTACCATTCGCTGATATAATTAACGGTACAACAGTTACACTATGCTGCTTCCAGAACCTTTTTATTTCAATAGATACCTCCTTATATCTGTTTATTTTTTCCCGCCAAGTTGTCTCTACATTGTGGCATAAAGGGACGGCAATATCAATTAAAATCGTTTCTTGTTTCTTCCTGTCAATAAATATAATATACGGTCTATTGTGATGTATGGTTTGGTCTGTTATAAGTTTATAATTGCCTGGTCGTAATATAATTTGTAGTCTTTACTATCTAATACATTTTCAGGCTTGTATTTGTAATACGCAGTGGTTGTGTTTATAAGTTTATACTTAAAGGCTAATTTTTTATGTAAAATGTTTGCAACTTGGTTATGCCTATGAAGATAATCTGTTTGACACAGCATTTTGCACCCAGATACGATATGTTCAATTGTTTCGCCGTTCGTATTACATTTTCTACATTTATTATCCACTGTGACGTCTTTCATTATGTATTTTTTTGTAATTGTTAGTCTTGATTACTATATCTTGAATAGCGATCATAAATCCCTCTGTTTCGCTGAAAATGTCCCCGGACGTTAACCATTTGTTCGATGCTATCCTATCGACGTTATCCTTAAAAAGTTCTTTATAATGTCTGCTGTGTAGTCTTTTCTCATATCCTTACCTCCTTTGCTGTGTCAGTATTTATTTTTTGAAGCAAGTTTAAATTTTCGTCATTTAAATTGAGGGGAGAAAGCGACTTGTCTGCCGACACTATAGCTCTATGAAGTTGTGAATGTGGGCATATTGTATAAAAGTACTTTCTTAGAATTTCAATTTGTTTATAATATAAATTGTTTAAATCAATCAAGCCTCTTCCCCCTTTTTCTCTCGGTAGAGCCACTCTTTCTATTGCTGACTTAGAGTGATGACTTCTGTATTTGGTGAATGTTGTGCGGGTGAGAATTTTGTAGGGCATTAATTTCTGTCTGTGTCCAATTAATAATTCCGAAAGAATATGTACGTACCGGTGTACCATAAGTGTTAATTGCTTTGATCTTGTTTTTACCATTCACTTGTGTTTTTAAGATGGATCCTATTCGTTTCTTGTATGCAGAAATTAATTTACTTTTCATCAGTTCATGATCAATTCGTTTAGCCTGAGCAAATCCTAGATATTCGTATATGTCTTCTTCGTCCATTACTCCAATTCGGTTGTCTTCGTCAATTTCGAACTCTTCTTATTTCGTTATCTTTCCTTTGATGACATGAAGTGACTACCATTTATCAATTCCAAAATCCATACATAATATATCTCTACTGAATTCTAATATTGAGTTAAGTAAATTCATGTGTGTCGCATTTAAAGCATATAATGTGAGATCGTCCATGTAGAATAGATGGGAAAGTGTGTTGCAAACCGTATTACCGTCCTTAATTTTGAAAATATGTGTAGATTTGTTAAGTATGTGAGATAATGGATTTAATGAAAGACAAAACCATAACGCACTAAACGAGTCACCTTGAAAAATACCTCGTCGGATGTTTACTGGGTCAGTACATATCTGCTCTTTTCCTACGTTTAACTTTAATGTTGTTCTCCAACTCGTCATCGCTATCCGCAAAAAAAAATTTACTATCAATGGGTTTACTTTATAAATTTCCAATATCTGTATAAGCCACGAATGTGGTGACGAATCATATGCTTTCTTATTATTATTATTATTATTATTATTATTATTATTATTATTATTATTATTATTATTATTATTATTATTATTATTATTATTATTATTATTATTATTATTATTATTATTATTATTATTATTATTATTATTATTATTATTATTATTATTATATATTATGTATTATTATTATTGTTGTATGCACTGCTTAGTGCTTACTCTTCATCGAAACAAATAGTTGTAATTGTGATACCATCGAGCCATTTTATCTCCATAGCAGCCTGGTGAAGTGAGAGGTGTAAGATTCAAAGTTTGATTTTTTCGGCGACGTCAATTGTCACTCGGGAGACATCTTCATCTGGCGTCACTTTCTCCCCCTCCTCCTCCCCCTCTTACCCCGACTCGTCGGTAACGACTGACGATAGCGTCCGACTATCTCCCCGTACTTTCTCCGAGTGACGGCGGGGCAAGCAGCTCGAAATGAAATTAACTTTCTTCGCGTTGACTTTGCCTGGTGCAAGAGACTACCATTGTTCAATCAAGCAGAATCGTTGGTCGATTGTTGACAGGCCGGAAGAGGAGAGTGTTTTCGTTTAGATCGTTTTGGGCACGATCACCTGGCGACTAAAATCTTTACTATTGATTGCTTTTACTACCGACACGACACGTCGTACTCGGACCACGTTGATGGCTGAGCGTGAGCGAGCGCCTTATGTCTCTGTGTGTGTGTGGGGGGGGGGGTACCCTAATCGCCTGGGAAGCTCCCTGTGGCAAACTTTTAGCCTCGTAGACGGATAATATTATGAAACCCTATAACTATGAAGTTTTTAAGGTTATTTATAATGCATAATATAATTGTGGTTTTGTGGTCATGAAATATTTTTGAACATAATTTAATGATTAAAATGTTGTTTTCATTACTACCTTTTTTTTAGGTTGTGAGATGTAATGTCAACCATTCAATAACCTAATTCTAACAAGGTCGTTCGTGTACGTTGCATCGCATTTTATAGAGGAAGGTCAACTGTATGCAATGATTTTCCAGGTGACAACACAATTATGGTCCTTTGGAGACATAATATGTGTGAAACGCTTCAATATTTCTATTAATATAAGTTAATAGTAATTCGTGAAATACATATTATTATGTACTTTTG
>OX246737.1:67633668-67669739 GCA_945910005.1 Isoperla grammatica | reverse complement strand
CCCACATTTTACGATCCCGAAGCTTCCCGAGCGATGCTGCGTTGCCAAATGTTTAATATTGGTTTTGATAGTCGTTACTCACACCTAATTTGCATAATGATGGTCAACGGCAAAGCAAGCTTCGGGATCGTAAAATGTGGGCCTTGTTCCATGTGGGCGTTATTCCATGTGGGCCTTGTTCCATGTGGGTGTTGTTCCATGTGGGCGTTATTCCGGTAGCTTGCATGGCCGCCTGGCTCGCGCTCGTAGACACTAGACAGTGTCCTAAGTCTGCGATAGAGTGCGTTACTCGCGCCAACACGGGCGAATCTGGCGGCCGTTTTATGACGGCGGTAAAATTGAAAAGAAAGATTCGAAAAGAAAACACAATTTGTGCAAGAAAAAAGTCCTTGTTATTACTTACTAGGAAAAAGCCGCATGAGAACCGCGTTGACAGATGAGCGCACAAAATGAAACAGAAAGCGCCGTTTGAGTTGAATTGAGAGATTCACTCCGCCTACGCTACTCTAATTAACCGTTGTTAATAGATACGAATTAGGTAAATTTATTCTAGCGGAACTAAGTCAGTGTGTAGTGTTTTAAGTAACGAAGTCATATCTTCAAAATAAAGAATTATGATACTTCAAGAAGTAACTAGCCCGCAAGCTTGTAGGGTCTCATGTTGTGTTTCTAAAACGGGTTCCACTATGTCCGAGGGCTGCTTGTAGAATACAAACCCAGAATTCACCTTATCACTACTATAGGAAAATCTCGCCATTTTGAGAATTTCCGGTTACGGGAATCGGGCCCAGCATCCTCTAATAAGAAACAACGTGTCATTGTTAATAAAGTCCGTGAGCTCAATTGATGAAAACATCTTAGCGTGAACGCTTATTTGCACGAAACCTCAGAAGAAAGACTTTCGACTTGAGAGGTAATAAAAATAAATAAATAAATTTGTATTTATTGTCTACCCACTCAACTGATTTTCAGTGGGGGACATTATACTAAATTTATTATGTGCCTCGTTGCTACGTTTACGTGTCGCAGTGTCGCACACAAATATATATATATAGAGAAATAAAACTATACTTTAAAACAATGTGATATTATAATATGATCTTTACTGTTGAGGTTTAAGTTGCACTTTTTACACGCACTTTTTTTGCACGGCACTTTTTACAACCTTCCCTGGTTTTAGTACAATAACATGTCTGCTCTAAGCTTCACATAAAAAACTTATTGTACTTGCGAGAGTAATTGGGGGAGAATAAGAGAGATTATTTGAACTAATTTGGTAACGTAAAATCGCGTAAGATGATTTGGGGTTATCCCTTCTCGAGTTACACCCCCAATGCGTTCGAGTCTAGGGTATACGGCAACCCTCCAAGCATAGTTACAATGGTGGTTGCGGGAAAGGAGATCGAATCCACATGTAGTTCGAGAACGCCCCCACTAGCCTCAATGTATCATTTTTCGTAATAAACACTGTTACCGTTTTATTGACATACATTACTGTTCTTCAGATTCGAAAGACGTCATATGACCTAAGCTTCGAGTACGTCTTTCATAAATGAATAAATATATTTGTATTGATAGTCTACCCACTCAATTACAAGAACTGATTTTCAGTAGGGGACATTTATACAATTTATCATGTGCTCCGTTGCTATGACGGCTCCAAAGGTACCGTTTACATGTACAACGGTGCCATACAGATGGATTCAAGTTAAGTTCCAAAGTAAAAAAGAAAAAAAACAGTCCGAACCGTGAATCGAACCCTGTATCTTCTGCATCGGAAACTGGAATAAACAATTCAACATTGGTTTGCTATTACTAGAGAATAGGGGATTGAGATACTGAAAAAATGTCTCGTTCACTCCTATTGAGGTGGCTGTAGCACACATGTCATGTCGTTGACAAGTGTTAACGGCCATCTTGTATCGTAAGCATATAGGCCTTCGTTTTCTGTTCGCTGATCAAATGTTAATACATTTAGAGTTTGATTACCAGAATCACCGTAGTGACATTACGTGAATAGCTTATTTTTTACCTTAGAATATACAATTTATTCATGTAGCTAACCGTTAGAAAAAGTTGAAAAATTGTAGTTTCAAAAAATGCAAAATCGAATTGTACAAAACAGGCATAATAATAATAATAATAATAATAATAATAATAATAATAATAATAATAATAATAATAATAATAATAATAATAATAATAATAATAATAATAATAATAATAATAATAATAATAATAATAATAATAATAATAATAATAATAATAATAATAATAATAATAATAATAATAATAATAATAATAATAATAATAATAATAATAATGAATAAGTATGTGTAGGAATATATATATATACCCCACCCCCCTCCCCCCAGTGTCACGATCCCTGAACGCACGTTACCCTGGGAAATTAAAAAAAAAAACTCTTTTTATTACATTTATTATAGTTATGCAAATGCAATTCATAAACAATACCATTACCCAAAGGAAGTGTATTGAGTGACCAGACCATCAGAATGCGTAAGGATGTTTAACACTTCCTTTTTTGTACATTTTGGACAAGTAAAGGCACAAAATGTATGCTATTGTTAGTTTTACTGGGCCCTAACTGCATAGTACGTACCGTTGTACCACCTACTATTACAGCAGAACCAAGCTCTATTGAACATAGCAATGTGGCATTTACGTGTAATATATGTACAATTTTCTCCGTCTTCAATAAAACGTAATATAATGCAAGCAAAATCATTTCATTATCCTAAATGTCGGTTGAAATAATGTTCCGAAAAACCATGATTGTTCTCGTTCCAACTGCTTGAGCCGGGATACGGAACATTATATTCAAACAAGAACTGTTCTGGTAATTCCTGGACGGGTAATGAGAGGATGATGGAGGGTAATGGGGGTAATGAGACGAAGATTGGAGTGAGAGTAGAGGCAGGTAAAGAATAAATGCCAGAGCAGAGAAGGTTTCCGTCATACTCTTGATTTATGCATGTGGACGACTGTACGTACATCGGACAGAACATTGAACCGTTTTTATACATCTTTATATTATAGTATTATAATTTTTCGTGGCATAATATATAGTAACAAAATTATATTCGAATGCACTTTATAGCTTGTATGTATAATTTCATTTTGTACATTATTTGGGAAAGTATCCAATACCAATTGATAACAATCACAACAATCCCCATTGAAGACTTTCAGTTACACCGTCCTTTCGGATGAGACGTAAAGCTGGTGGTCCCCTTGGTACTTTTCGACAGGAGTAGGCTACGTGCCGGTACCGGGTTTCCCCTCCTCCCTTCTTCATCATCATGCATCGTTGTTTATCATCCGTTGCTATACTGGTCCCTGTTAAATGGCACAATATGCTGTATGGGGCCAATTCATAAATAAATAAATAAATAATTCGGATGCTTGTGTGAATGGCAGAACTCCTTCCGCAATTACAATCCTTTCGATCGGTATAAAGTTTACTAAAGTAGTCCTAAGGAACACATCAGTTCCGTTTTGTAAAGAGGTAACGGGCACTTAAACTAGTACATGTTTATTAATTAATGGAGTTTGTCAATGTGTCTTTAATTTTCGAAAATAACTATCACTGATTTTGAGGATGCTCATGTGAATGGCCATAAAAATTCACCTAGATTTTTCAATTGCACATTTTGATTAATATCACTTATTTACTTCAGACGTGAGTTGCATAAAATAAATAAGCCTATAAGCATGTAAACACAAAACCGTAAAATATCAAAATACTATGCTTCAAGATTCTACCACACTGAAGACACATTCCGCGTCTTCCACATACCAACATCGGATGACATGACCATTGAGTATAACTTTGAGATTGTTGACTGACAGATCGTATAGAATTAGCAAAATATAACAGAAATCATAGCTTGACCTGTACAACTTGTGCTATTATGCCCGTTGAACAAACGGGTGTTGTAATTAACTGTGATTTCGTAATTATTTTAAGTCTAATAATATGGTGTACTGAATTTACACATACTATACAAGATACACGTTTACAAAAATCGATATGTACAAAACTTAATATCGTACTACAGCTGATGAGTAATTTAAAGAAAGAAAAAACTCTAGGCGTAAACGAATAACGATTCTGGCGAAAGGGTAGTCAGATAACTATAAAAAAACCACTCGAAATTATCTTTTTTTGGTTTCTGTTATCAACATATTATTGAGAACGCATTGAGAACGAAAAATATTTTTTAAAAAAAGTGGTCATTGCTAGAATTGTGGCTGTAAATGTTACCGGATAACTAAAAATGTCTTTGAAACTTTTAATTAATTTAATAGAGGCCTAATAATTTGATATTTTAATAATTTTTTGTAATTAATTGTAATTAACTTCTTTTACCAATACCAACCGTAAAGGTAAAAATATTTTCATTATTTTAAAAACAGATTTTAGGTCTTACGAAACCATGATTAGGACATTTTTCACTTTTTAAATATTGAGAACCAGGGAGCTTGTAATAACGTCATTTCCGGTATCGCCCGGTAGCCATACTGAGGTACTCTGTAAACATTTGTTTACGTTCTTCCGACACTGCATTGTTGCAATATTGCAGATGTCCTTTGACTGACACATCAACTGTTTTCAAGGTTCTGTATAATACCCACATTACACGGTTCAATACTTTTGTCAAACTTATTGAATTCAAGGACAAAAAAGCATCAATTAATAGAAGCTACATTGTTGCAGTTTTGTAACAAACTGTTAATGATTCGCTTTTGTTCTTGAATTCAATAAGTTTGACGAAAGTATTGAGTCGTGTAATGTCGGCATTATGACTGAAAACAAAATAAGAACACGTAAACTCAGTTTGAAGACAATTATTTGCATGTTTTATAATTTTCTTGAACTTTTACCTGCACACATCAATCCATACGGCTTGAAACTGTGATATTTCCTGGATAACCTATGTGTCTTCTATTGACAGAACAAATGTAAACAAGCAATGTGTACCTCATAATGGCCGCCACGTGACGTCTATTGAAAGCTACCTTTCCACCCTTTGGCGATGAGGGGTCCAAATGCAAACGAGCCAGTAACAAAAGTAGGATTTTTGCGGCATAATTGTATATCGCGGAGAAAGCATTGCCACTATAAACTACCGCACATATATAAATTACAGGTATGTGGTAATGATAATTTTATTTTATCAACACCACATCACAATAGTTGGGTGCCTTTATAATATTAGCGTACCACGTGACCTCGCGATCCCTTTGGCCTACGAAGGCTACCAAAGGAAGAGGGTTACCTATGGCCCAAGCCACCTGGCTTAGCCAGATCTTTGTACATGCAGCACCATACACAAATTCTCAAGTTATAAAGAACACATCCCTAGTCATTTCTAGCCTGAAAATAAATCTGCACTAAAACTATACCATGTTTATCGAAGCCATTATTATAATATGTCAAACATATTCATATTTCAATATTCTTACCTAGGACCAAGTTATAAAGTTTCAATAATATGCAAGGTGATTAAGAAATTAACAGCAGACACATATCTGAATCTAGTACACGACTGTCGGATATGTCGGAGCTAGGTGCACACAACCAGAAACTCACAAACTACACCTCAAAGTTGCTTCAAATCTCTATTTTGGCCTGCTTCGCCTACCTCGCCGACTAAAACAACAATTACCAATTGTTATAATTAATTGTTACTAATTGTTAGGTTAGTCAGCTACGCTAGTCGACTAGCGAAAAACATTGATTTGAGACACAGCCTTATTCGTAAGTAAGCCGGATAGCCATTCTCTTCGCGCGTACCGCCATTGGCTTCAAACGGGCCGCCAGATTCGCCCGTGTTGGCGCGAGTAACGCACTCTATCGCAGACTTAAGACACTGTCTAGTTTCTACGAGCGCGAGCCAGGCGGCCATGCAAGCTACCGGAATAACGCCCACATGGAATAACGCCCACATGGAACAAGGCCCACATGGAACAAGGCCCACATAGAACAAGGCCCACATTATACGATCCCGAAGTTTGCATTGCCGTTGGCCTTCATTATGCAAATTAGGTGTGAGTAACGACTATCAAAACCAATATTAAACATTTGGCAACGCAGCATCGCTCGGGAAGCTTCGGGATCGTAAAATGTGGGCCTTGTTCCATGTGGGCGTTATTCCATGTGGGCCTTGTTCCATGTGGGCTTTATTCCTTGTGGGCGTTATTCCGTGTACCCCTTGTCGGTACCTACGCTACGTAGTAAGCATATAATCTGTTTTGACGCAGTGATGTTATTTTGACCGCGAATCTGTTCCACTCGAAGAGCTTCGCGCTCTCAGTGAATTGAGCCGTCAATGAGTGTGAGTACACGCGTACGCACACGCACACGCACACGCACGGTGTGAGCTCGGGCAGAACTGCAGCCAAGATGGGCGTGATGGTCGCTCGGAGGAGAGCTAAGCCCATCTCGGAAACAGTCACGCAATGCTGGATGCACATTTGGCAACATTCGGCTCGCTTCTTCTTTTTTTGCATATGAGGACTCAGGTAAAATTCACGATGAAGAAACGCGCAAGATAATCACAATATACAAGTAATGAAAGCAGTGTTTGACACAAATACGCACGTATGGCATCGAGGCTCGCAATCCGTGTGAGTCAAGCCAAGTCGCGCATGACTTGTTTGTTCTAAAAACTCAATGACGATGCGCAAGGTCACTCCGTTCTCATTCACTATGGCTTCTAAGCGTGCCTATCTATCATCTTAATCTGGTCCGAAATGTGTAAGGAAGGAAATGTTATTTGTGCTGATATATCTGCACGTAATGCAGTTTCTTGAGAAAGGACGCTTCTCCCCGGAGAATGACAGTAGCTCCACGATGAGACGCACCGAGGCATCAAGATCAATGGCTGCCGAGAACTGAAGCCAACGCAGAGGTTGAGTGAGTTTTGATACATACGAGAACACACAGCGAGTCTGACAAAAACATCATCTTGCGAGGGTTGGGTCTACATCCTGCATCGCTGAGGAACACCCTGACAAATATTTCCACACAAGACGGGCTATAAAAAATTTGATAAAGGGCAAAATGGAACGGAGGAAGAGGATTGAATGTATAAGGCACTAAACACCTTGACAGAGGTATAGCTGACAATCCCAGATTAGATTTGTGGGCTCTTTATTAGCTCTCTGAAGTCTGAAGGTTAAACCACAAAAAATATCCTCTGAACGAGAGAATGAGTATCTTAGCAGTGAACTTGGGCTACTGGTTGCATTCAAGCACCACAAACTTTGATTGTTCTTAGTTTTCAGTTTCCACGTTTACCATATTTTGGACCTCGTATTACGACACTCGCATCATTGTTATCACTACAACTGCATGCAACGTCTGTTTCTACGTCAACAACATAGTAACTGATCACCTCTCTGACACGGAGAGGTGGCTCAGCGGTAACACGTGAAACTCAACTCGGTTTCGGGAGGTTGCGTATTCGATGCCCATAACCATGAATCCTGACTGAAAGTTTGTTCTAAGGTTTTTTATTAGCATAAGGTGCATGCTGTAATTCAATCATGTGAATAGAATTTCTTCTAACATTCCAAATACTCGTGTGTACCTATTAGTATTAGTGATTAGTGACCACCTGATAACTTGATAAGAGGTAGACCGTAGCTATTAGGTTATGAATATGTGCACAGCGTTCTAGACAAATATGATTCTTTATTACCTCTTACTTGAAAATTGATTGGAAAGTTTAATTTGCTTCGCTGTCACAACCCTAATAGTTGAACCAGAAACTGTAACTATTACTGTGACTTATAGTGTGCACCCTATAACAGGGATTCCTACAAAAATTATTATTTGTGACTTATATGTGCGTTATGCGATGGCTTTAACATAGAACTAATCCCATCAGCTTTTGTGGTTCTAATACAGTGTAATTAGTGAGTTGTCAAATACGAAACTCCTATTGACCTTGTTAGCAACTAGCTCACAGTTATTGACAGTATAGGAGGACTGTCAACTGTTTCGTGAAATAATATTTTGCAAGAGATGGATTCATGAAAAAAAAGTTGCATAAGATCAATGACTTCGCTTCTATACCCCCGACTCTAACGTTTGTATAACTTATAAGCTATATACTCTTCTTGGCGAAAGTTTTTGCGTGCAAATTCCTAGTTGTGTTGTCCGTCTAGTACTTCGCACTAATTGTTATTGTTGTAGTCTATAATTTGTTCTTCTGTAGTGGGAATATCTACCTTGTTCGAAGACTGTCGCGTGCGACTGAGTATAGGATTGACTGATATTGTTGTGAGTAGACTGCTATGCTTTGGACACAT
The DNA here is from genome assembly GCA_945910005.1 of Isoperla grammatica. Taxonomy (NCBI): domain Eukaryota; kingdom Metazoa; phylum Arthropoda; class Insecta; order Plecoptera; family Perlodidae; genus Isoperla; species Isoperla grammatica. Next base: position 67,661,396 of record OX246737.1, on the reverse strand, counting down.
GGAAAGGTTGTCCTATGAGAAGGAAAGGCGTAGAGTACCGATGAGAGCATTGGACTGAGAACGGGAAGCATGCCCAAAGAGATGTTAAAATACGAAGCAAAGTTTGAGTGCAATATTAATAGAAGAAAATGTATTTATATTTCTTATTTGATATTGTATAGTGTTTATAAATTTTTGCACGACATGTTTCAACATCGAAATTACGAAACCCTCCCCCCCCCCTCTTCCCCCAAAACGTTTTTTCAAAGAAAATTCTTAAGAAAATATATATTGTCATTGCAAATGAACTCGTATACAAAATTTGAATAAAATTGGAACTGTAAAAATGGGTCAACAATCGATTGCAAGTTTTACACCGAAATTACTAAACTAACTCCCCCTCCCTTTCTCCCCCCCCCCCCCCCCCACTCCCCCATTAAACGCTTTTTACAGAAAAATTCTTTAAATTCTTTTACAACTATGTATTATCATCGGAAATAGATTTGTATGCGAAATTTGAAGAAAACCGGTTCCGCAGAAATAGGTCAAAAATGTATAGCAAAATTTGACGTGCCCCCCCCCCCCCCACACAAAAAAAAACCTTCCCCAAACGCTTTTTAGAAAAATTCGAATACAAAAATGTATTGCCATCAGAAATGGACTCGTATGCAGAGCTTAAAGAAAATCGGTATGGTAGAAATGGGTCGAAAAGCGATTGCAAAATTTGACGACAGAGAACCTGAGTTGAATAAAAATATTATCTAATAAAAATACATAAAATGTGTGTGATTCTTCTAACCCGTGAATACACTAAATAACCTATCTTTGATAAGAACCCTAGTTTGTTTTAATTTGTTTACTGTATGTGTAAGGGGCACTGGCACGACATCATTGTTGAAGGTGTGCTCAAGGTTTTAGTGACGTTTGTCAGCGATAGCTTCTAGCTAGATAAACAATCGGGCCAGAAGTTGAGGGGAGTTTTCCTCATTAGGCAGTGTCTCGTCATACGTAGTTTTGTCCCGAGAGGTCCTACCACCAAACTCCCCTTGGGCATGTCTCTATTTCATCTCACGTCATTTAACAAGTACTCTCATACAATACACCAGGCATTGTAAGCTGTGCCAGATTCGTGATCGCGATCTGTTATTATTCCCCACTGAAAATCATATTTTGTAACTTAATTGGTTCACAATTGATACTGATTTATTTCGAGTCGGCCCTTTGTTAGACCTGGTCAGGGACGTAGCGAGGGATCAGGGGATTCGATGACCCTCCTGCCCCCCCCTCCTCTCCTGAAATCATAAATTTACAATATTCAATATAATTTATTTCTAAAATTAATAATTATTGTATGCCTACTATGTTTATAAACCTTTTTCAAACTTGCATCTAATGTCTCCAAATTCAACATTATATATAGCGGCTAGAAATATCTGTTGTAATTGGGGAGAAAGACTTCTCCCCCCCCCCCCCCTCCCCCTTCCCTCTATCAGGAATAAATCTTTCCCCGAACCAAAATCCTGGTACCATTACTTGTAGATAAATATTAATTCATGAGGTTTTACTTTCAGCATAACTGCTAGTATCCATATTAGTAAGAGATATTTTAATGTTTATCTTACACCAACTACGATGTTATAAACCTTACGTTCTTACATCGACACGTACATAGTAATCACAATGAGTACATTCCTACTCCGAAGAAACCGTATTTTCATTTGGAGAGAATCACAATGTTAATAAAATCAACAATACGAAGGGCGAATTTCACAGAATAGCCGCTTATTTTTACAATGGCCCTGCATAGTTAGTATGTAGATATACGTGTTCTAAAATAGCCGTGTTTTATTATCACAAAAAAGGTTCAAATTTAAATGAAATTGTTTCGAAACCTTCGTTCGGGTCAAAATCTCCCAATGTGCTCAACATGAACGTTGAATGAAATAGGCAACGCAGTGAGTTTGAAACAAAAATAAAACATACGAACCGTTTTCGTTTGCTATATAATTTGATTGAGATGAAGATATCTTTAAAAAATGTGTGGAAATGAAGTAACTTACATGTTTGCGTCCCATCTTCTACAATTTATATTTGTTGTCGTTTGTATTATAATTTAGTTTTCGAGCATCGTTTGCCAAAAATTGCATCATTAACAGTTCAACATGCTCGATGTAAAAGTTTTGACTGATAAAACGGCAAAAGGGTATACAATTATTGAGGAAGTAAGGTCAAACTACTCCTGAAATTAATAAATATAAGTATATAGGTACGTATTGAGGCACGATTTTGGATGAGCATCATTATTCATTTCTCCACCATTGGGAGATTTCACACTTCCTTTTTACCAGTAGAGATTTTGCGATGTTATCGAATCTTCATAAATAATCAACTTAATTACTTGACTTCAATCTTGCAAAATATAATTAGTTGACCCTATACTTTGAACTGTAGGTGTACCACGTTAATAAAACCGTGGCAAATAAAGGTGTTGTTTTTGCTTTCCATCAACACTATACCTAGTCATGTAACAATAAATAGTCAAAATACCACATCTTTGGGTTTACAAACGTTTTCTATAATGTGAGTAAGATCTCTATCTATGATAATGGATCCAATAATTGTGTGTCAATATTACATATATATTTAAGATACGGTATTAAAAGTGCAACAAAATGAAACGTTAGATATTTCGAAACACATTATTAAGGCATATCATGACAGTTTTACACATGATAACAAATCTCTAGCGGTCAGCGGACAAGCCAATATACTCTAGTTTACAATCCTTGGATTGGTTAGTAGACATAGTTGGACCTATAGTTTTTCTTTTAACTATAGGCATCACACTTTTAATTTGTTTTGGTCGGTACGGTACATATACTGGGCAGTGGGCAGTGGCAGTGGCACCAACGGTTTAGGCTTGGTTTCCATATGAACACCAAGCTAACTTGTTAAGCAACATCGGGTTCAGTCAATAGCGCTCTTCTCCGAAACAACAGATTGGAGAGTTCGAAAGCAATAATTCTCGGCAACTGTTCGGCAGTCCAGATTAGTGGAGGAAACTACATTATTGGTCAAATTTATACACCGTCCTTTCGGATCCGACGTAAAGCCGATTGTCCTCTCGGTACTTTTCGACAGGAGGAAAGTACGTGGTGGTAAAAGTTTTCCTCTCTCCCTTCAACAACAATTATTTGTTCTTTTGGATGCGACGTTAAGCCGATGGTCCTCTTGGTACTTTTCGACAGGAGAAGGCTACGTGGCGGTAACAGTTTTCCTCTCCTCCCTTCAACAACAATTATTTGTTCTTTCGGATGCGACGTAAAGCCGATGGTCCTCTTGGTACTTTTCGACAGGAGAAGGCTACGTGGCGGTAATAGTTTTCCTCTCCTCCCTTCAACAACAATTATTTGTTCTTTCGGATGCGACGTAAAGCCGATGGTCCTCTTGGTACTTTTTGACAAGGGTACGTGCCGGTCAATTAACAGTTTTTCCCTCCGCCCTTCAACAACAATTAACATAAAATATTACATTTTACTAATAGGACCTCAGCAAATATAGAATCAATCAATCTATTCTACGTATTTTTATTTCTATTCCCAGTCTACCTTGATTATTTGTCCCCTTCCAGTTCAGTTCCTCATCAACCATTTGTTCCTAGTATATTTAAAATATCCAACTAAAGAATCTCTTTTTTTCTTCAAACTTTTCCTAACTTTCGTCCCAAGTTTACTATTTCAAGTATTTCCTTATTTGTCCGTCAACAAGGTATCTTGAATACTCTACACGTCTCAGAGTCTCTTCCATACGCAGCCAAGCTTCATACAAAGTAGAGGATCCAAAAATACACGGGCCAATCTTTCGTCGTCAAATTATTTTAGCATTATCGAGCGTACGAGCACGGTTCGAGAGGTGCGTACAGTATACTGTGCACTTGTGCAGTACGTGTGAGCATTATCAGATACCGAGGCGTTAAGTAGAACTCACGTATTCGGGCCAACCCAGATATTTATTGGAGTTATAGATAAATCTCACGGGGCCTCATAGCGGTTCACCCATGATTATATACTTCAGGCAGCCATGCCCACGTTAGCATTCAGGTCTTGCTGTACAAGACAAAGACCAAGTACGACTCTGTCTCCAACACTTGTTTGGTCTAAATAACAATTATCTAGAATGCAATTTATTATTAATTTAAGGATAATAGTATTAATCAATAACATTAAATGAAAGAAGTTGTTTAAAATCCTGCTCGTGGTAAGACATACTACATCTTCTGGTAACCTGGTAAAACATTCTTACAGCGGTACTGGGTAACACAACATCCATTGATCGTGTGGGTACGTCTGACTTTTAGACAACAATCATATCTCAAACCGCATTCATCACCTTCATCTGAAATATTTTGATAAAATTATTAACGACAACCACAAAGAAATGCTAGACATAATAACTCGCCCTATAACCTTATCCTTCAGACCGAAATTCAAATATCCAGTACCGATCAATGTCATACTATAACTTCCTCTCCATCTATTTAACTTTTTAACTTTTCAATTTGCACAATTGTATGTACGCTAAAGAGGGCATGGCATGGGTATGGGCATGCCCATAACCCTACACTGGTCATCCTGTCCTTTCATGGGACAGGAAAATAACAATAAAGTTAATTAATTAATTCTGACCAGAATCAACACCTCTAGGTTCGAAGGGATATGAACAACACTTTATGCAACGAACATAATTCATATTTTCGTTGTTATTGGCATTAATGTTTGTGTTACGGGTGGTAGTGTAGTAGTTTTGAGTGTAGTTGAAGTAGTAGTGTTAAATGTAACGATGACGTTAGTGGTAGTGATAGGTGCAGTGGTGTTGTTAGTTAGGGGGTAGCGGTAGCGGCAGTAACAAAACATTGAACAGAACGATATTTATCTGAACCCGAAGCCTGAACAATATCAATTCTAATGTTTTTATTGTGAGGTAATTTAATACACAGGTTTTGCCTTGTTTTACAATCAAACATTAGTAACAGTCTAATCTCATCAACACACGAGTGAAGAATTATCTTATAGGGAGTGGCGACCAATTACCAAATAACTAAAATATTCCAATCAAATGTCTTCACAAAAAGATCTCCTGTGTCAGTAGTGGATACAGGGAGGGGGGGCGAAATTGAATTGATAGATTAAATTGATTGAACATAGATAATTACATTCATAAATAGTATATTAAATTAATGAAATACGTCCATGGATAAAACAATCTTTAGCTTGTTTTGACTGTAGTACAGATTAGAAAAAGAAAACAAATCAATGTTCCGCGAAAAAGTAAAAAACGAACAACAAAATAATTCTCACCCTCTCTGTACTATGAAAGAAGAACACTTGATACCATCTCATGGGCACTTGTGGTATCATAGTTTAGATCTTAACTCTAACGTTACGTGTTTTCTACGCCTACATGGTCGATTACATATTTCGAATAGATAGCCGAACTGCGGAACTCATCTTATACTTGTTGAGACTTAGCAAGTAATTCCCTTTGCACGGACTAATATTAACGATACTGTGCCCAACACCCAGAACCATTATTTCTTTTGCTCTGTTCACCAGAGGAAGTCAATATTGGATTGTTTACCACAATATAGCCTGGAGTGTAAAAGTATACGCTGCAAAACTGATCAAACCCTCGAGCCGGGATGTCACTTAGTGGTAATTGAACCAACAAACTCCTGAATCAGAGTACCATGTGCAGGCATCCATGTTAACTTCTACTAAAAGCCTGTACAAAGTTGCTAATGAGAAACAGAATAATATATTTTTATTGAAGGATCAAAATATTATCTAAACTTAAATAATTTTCTCGGTACAACTCGCCTTCTGTGCCCAGGATAGAATGACAGAGTAACTCTGCCAGTCGTGAGAGGCGACAAGAGGAAACATTTGTCCTCTCACTTGTCCTTTAGCTCCATTGATAGAACTTCCCTTATGATGACCCGGCTATGAGTGAGGTGAAATCTGATTCTGCCGACGTCATAATGACAACAGCTGTCGAGGACGTCGTAAAACAACAAATAATAAGAAGAATCAGTCGGTACAGTAACACTACAAACGCAGATTAACTGAATTCATTGACCATGAATTTAGCACATTAATTACTCTGTGTTTCGTTTATTTTGGTTGCGAAATATATTGTGGGCAAAGGCCGCATGCATCTGTGAAACCGGGCAAAATGAACAACGCGCATATATTTACTTTACAAAGGTTACAAAACGCAAACTTTTCGTTGCACTTTCGCTTTCACCATAGTCCGTCATCACTCATCATAGCGGTGAACACAAGCACAAGCTCTCGTCGTTCACGCGTCGTTAATCAAACTCAACAGTAAAGCCTAGTCGGCGATCGCTAAACACCGTTCGAGCTAACAGCGATTATGTATAGTGGGCGTTTAAAACCATGACGTACCGCCAGACAAAACAAGGGCCATGGTATCGACCGGCTAGCTATAACTGTAATCACTAATCACTTTATAAAGAGAAATTCTGTATTTGTAACAGTAAACTAAGTTAATCAGTTAGCGGTAGTTATTGTGCGCTACTCGTATAGGTTGTGGGACACGTGGTTTCCACGTGGTTAGATGTCGTCTTATGTCCCCTTTCTCTCCGTCCACCAGTCCTGACTGAAGTTTTCCGTGGGGGTTTCCTCTTGTCATTTCACTGAGATTTGGACAAACAAGAAGTCCTCTAACATATATTTCTAACACAGTCGAGGGGCACACACTGTGTGTTGTACTCTGTGCATGTACTACAACTATAATTATAGAGATAATTAAGACATACCGCAGGGGAGATAGGAGTCTCGCAATGTTGCCAACCTAACTAAATAAGTCTAACATACAAGTATGTTTTAAATATAATGTTTTGTAGAAGATGACTAAGATGATAGTTGGGACTATATTAATCGAGATGATGAGTAGATGATATATTATATGATAAGGTAAACGCCATATGATATCCATCACAGGCTAGAATACCAACCTCAGAACGTCGCCTAATGAACCACGGACACTCCGACATCTTTGCCACAATCAGCTTTATAATATTAATTATTATAGCCTAAATTCATATTCATATTCATTTCTTTTTTGTAAATGGATCACATACATGTTTGACATGAATTGTACAAACGTGATATTTTACATAGTCAGTCATAGTCAGTGGTTACAATGTCAATGGTTAATCTAATATAATACTGAGCCAAGATAAATCATATTTACACAATTAAGCAACAGCTGGGTTAATGTCTAAGTTAAAAAAATTCATTCCAATCATATAAAGACAATTGTTTAGTAAAATAGCTTTTACCCTAAAACGAAACCTCTTACCGCTTGGTAAATTACACACATTTTCTGGTAGACAATTATTAAACCTTAAACCTATGTAATGGACACCTTTCTCAAATAACGCAGATTTGTATTCAGGTATGGCTAGTTTGTTACGAGATCTTGTCAAGCAAAAGCAATGTCTCAATGAGTCGAAACTGTTACAATCTATTCGTGGGATTGGTTCTTTTTGTGGAAGGCATCCGAATAATAATAATTGTCGGTCCATATCGACTGACAGATTTAAAATATAACAATTGATAATCGATTAGATATAAACAAAAAAACATTTGAAATTGTTGGCAGGCTCGATCGTGGCTTGTCTCTCTCTCTCTCACCGACTGTTTCCTCCGCCAGGTGGAGTCAACAAGCAAATCACATGTTAATCCTCCCCGTAATGCGTGTATTGACAGATGACACTAATCGATTAGAAGATAAATGACAAATAGGTTGCAATGCATGCAAACAAGGGGCTCTGAATCCGCTGGCGGTCCAAAATGGCGATTTGGATCTCATTGAATGGCCTTACTTTGCGCGTGCTTCTAGCGGTAATTTGCGTTCAATTGGCAACTCATTGTTGCAATGTTGTGACGGCTTTTGGGCAACAGCTCACTTATTCTTCTGATTAACAAAATAAAGATTATCTCTCTTGTTTCGTCCACTCTTTTTGTGACTGAAAGACTGACTATACTCATAGTCATAGATATTACTGGATATACATGTTAGAACTCTCGTGTTTCGTGGTAAGTATATTGTATTCGTATTCCGTTTACATCTCAAATGTGAACACACATTGTGGTCACCACTATATCATGTCGCGTGACCACTACCGATAATCAATACTCATAATTTGTTCTTTTATCAATCGATGTTGACAGTATTTTAATATCATTATTTTCTGTACTGCATTGTGTAGTTGTGTGTAAGCAAGGCAACCGTGTGAGTTGAGCGGGCGGTGGGTGGATGCGAGGCTGAAGGACCATTAAGCCGCGTTCCCACAGAGCGAGGTTTGCCACATTTGACCATAAAAAAGACGCACCACACGCAGTGGGAACGGCGATGCGCGACACTTGTGGCCCCGGCGCGTCCTTCCCGTCGGTTGTCGGTAAAAACCCTCGCGACTCAAAGGAAACGCGCGCCCCGCCCCCGCTAGTTTGACCTTGGTCTGACTTCTCCTTGCTAAACCCTCGGACCAAACGGCCCCACATGAGTTCGAGGGGGCGTGAGCGGACGAGAGTGACGTACATTGCAGGCAGTGGGAACAGTCACGGGTTGATGTCCACGTGCGTCGGTTTTATGGTCAAGTGTGCCAAACCTCGCTCTGTGGGAAACCGCCTTTAGGGCAGCAACACTCTCGAGTCTCGGGGTACTCTGCGCTAGCCTGGCTCTCGTTACGACCGTCTTGTCTCGCCCGCCCGAGGCGGCCCGATTGCGGTATAGATCAGGGTCAGGTCAGATACTATAGCAGGTCACTTCCTGTGCTATGAGCGGTGAGCGCCCAGCAGAAGGAACGGTAACTTATGCGATGCCTTCAATGTCTTCAATGTCATCTTCGCACTCCTACGGTCGGCGTGTGGGCACGAACATTGACGGAGAGAGCCGATCGTCTACAAACTAGTAACAAGAACAACCGAGTCATATTTGTTTTAACCCGTTAGATACAAAATCCGTAATAATAGTTACCAAGTCTACGTCGACGACAACGAATTGCCAAAGGTATATTTAAATGTGTTCTGGAGGCGCAGAAGAAGTATATTATATTATTTACCAATTACCATTTAGATGGAGAACATAGTACGTTTGTATGTGTGAGTGGGACAGCTATATGTGCAGGGTCATTTAGCCTGTTGTAAACATACAATCTAAAATTACTCAACAGTTCGCAAAAACTTGTCTCAGTACGATTGTATTAGATACTTCAAACTAAAATGAACGACAATATGTTTCTAAATTTCATGAACATTATGTAATTTTACAATCAAACAAAACACCATACAAAATGCTTGTTGTCAATGTGCAACAACTTATGCCTCGTACAACTAACACACTCTGGTCAAGAAGAGTCTCATACACACACGCACACACAATATGCAAACACAAACACACATGCACAAAGAAAAAAACACAAAAGTTTAACAGTACACTTCAAACTTTAAAGTAAAGTTGGTAAACAGAATGGACCAAGTGCAAACACAAACACCCTTGGACGTCTGATTAGATTTCCGACGCCGATAACTGACTAGAAGTGATTTCCTAGTGTTTCGTTTGGTTTTGTAGGGAAGGGAGTGGGGAGGATAGTTTCACTAATAAGTAAATAATATATCATACCCGTCGTAATGCGACGTATATTACTATTAGCATACATTTTATTATTATTTCAACGCTTATTAGCTTCATGTGTGTGTTTGTTTGTTTGTTTGTTTGTTTGTTTGTTTGTCTGAACGGAATCTTAGAATCGATATTTCACCTACTTCTAAACGTCCGATCGAGCTGACATTTTTCACACATACGTATTCTTAATGACAATACATGAATCAGTTGTCATATTTACTAAATTGTCAATTAATTCATCATAATTAATTAATTAATGTTTTATATGCGATATTTCACCCACTTGCCAACGTCGAATCAAGTTGAAAAAAAATTAAATAAACAATTACAAAATTAAACAATTAAAAATATAAAAACATCAAGGTTAGTGGATGATGATCTTGTGTGCATCAATTAACCTTGATATAACATTTGAAAACTGATTTTTAATTGTTGTGTATTGATGTGTATTGACCGAAACCGCTACACAACGGAAAAGACGTCTAGAAAAGAAGCACACTAGTTTGCGAGTGAAGTTAACAAGTACAAGTACACAAGTATGCAATCTTCTAAATTCGGACACGTCCAGTGAGCACATATTCGATCGCAAGATTCTTTAAGACTAAAAAGCATAAAATAATATTACATGAAAAAATAAATATATTTTTTTAAACAACGCCTATATTTAAATGCACTAAAAAGTGAAAAATAAATTTTCGCCCAACAAATTTAAGCCTCACTTGGCAAATAAAAAGCGTTGGGCGCTATCCCTGCATAAACAGCAGAATACTGTAATCTATGTCAATACCGAAGCGCCCAACGCTTTTTATTTTCCGAGTGAGGCAAAAATTTATTTTTTACTTTTTACTGCATTTAAATATAAGCGTTGTTTAAAAAATACATATTTTTGCATGTAATATTATTCAATTAGAATGTCTCTCATAGTGGGGGTTCTTAAAATATCCAAATAGTAATATAGCTACACCATATTTACACAATGACTTATACAACAATAAATAAATTAATAAACAATATACTTAGAATGTTTTGAAGTGAAAGCACACTTGTCGAAAACATTTGCTTCATCTGGAAACCGAACCTGGACCTTCCGGCTTTCGTCGGGTTCCATTCCCGATCGGGGTAAATTTTAAATTTTGACAATTGCTATGACTTCACAACATTATCCATAAAGCTGGTTAAAATACGTGTGTATACATTATAATAATATGTACTTCATTCTTAAAACGCTATATAGATACAGATTGTGATGCCGGCGATACTGACGACGTTTTTATTTCTTTCGAAATAATATTTGAGCACAGTGTTCCTTTCGTACGATTGGGTCGTTGGAGAGAATAACCCGAGCACTGCTGTCGATTACTTTCGCAACAGCAAAGATTCATGGAAATAAATCATCCCCTTTCATCATTCATATGTATTCCACCCCCGCTAAGCGAGCATGGTCGACAAACAAAAGCCGAAGACGAGATAACAAGACAAGACAACAAGTGACTTTCACGTGGTTCCTATGGCAACAGAGCGCGCAAACCTAGATGGCCCGAACCTAGTGGAGATTTCCGGAACGATCAATGCCCGCTCACGCCACAACCAGTACAACAGGCGGAACAACAAACCACCCCCTATCTCTCCCTCTCTCTCTCCATCTCTCTGTACTCACTTATTGTTCCAGCCCTTATCTGCCCATTCTCTCTCCCACGCCTACACCCAAGTCCCCAACCCCCACTCATCTTCGACTTCCTCTTTCTCTCTCAGGATCTTCTTGTGAACCCCCCCCTCTCTCTCTCTCTCCCTCTCTGTCCCTCTCTGTCCATAACCACCACCCCCGCACCCACTCGCCTCCTCAAATTCTCTTTTCTTGACCTTTGACCCGAGTGCCTTAATGCCTATGGCGACGTTGCTACAGCATATAGGGGTAGTCGAGAAAACTTTCTAGCTAAAGTTCATATTTCAATCTGGATTTGGTTCTCTCTGGGGGTTTGTTTAATTCTTGTGATACTAACCAAATTATGTACATAAATGCTTAGATATCAATAAAACTGATTCCCTGAATGAATAAATGAGAATCTCGTAAATAAAAAATGGAGATTTTTCGGAATTGATATTGTTCAATGTAGAATTGGGAAGAGAGAGGGATGAGGGTTGGTTGCCCTGCTTTATACTCTTAATTTTCATCATTTTCTTTAGTCCTCTATCCTCTTCTTTCGCCACTGTGAATTGGCATCGTCTTGAACTCTTATTTAAAACCTAAGACGTTACCATTCTCGTAAGGACAACATTGAGAAGACAATCAAAATGTTCCCCTATATGAACCATTGTCCAGTTTTCGAAAGTAAAACTCAAATGGCATATTTCGCAATCACCTCGAGTGCGTGACGTGAGTTTTATCCGTAATGCAATACCTAGCACGATAAACAGAACTACTTATGTGATTTGTAATTTTTGTATTGTGTACGGTAAAGTTATGTTGCTGCTAATTCTTATATTTGTAGCAATGTAATGCATGTATCAAGTATGTATCTGTAAATGGTGGCAAGACACTTATTGTGCTATGGGGCTAGGCCCTTTTCTTGTTGCCATCAATATGCTTTATGTAGTTTGTTATGACTGTATTGCATATTGAAAATAAAATAATAATAATAAAAATAATATAGTGCTTTATGAACGGGTGATCTTTAGTATGTGTGATTGTATAGACTACCGTGACACATGACACACGTTCCACCGGTAAACCATCCCTTCACTCTCCAGTCCTTCCTAATGATTAAAAAATTGATAATATCTTGTATATTAAACAGAAGAGCATCAATTAAATAATTCTGAATTAATGTATATAATATACATAATACGTATACAAATGTATTTAATTGTCCTAGTTCTTTGATTGAATTCTACTCTCGATAAACTATACTGTACTATTATACTGTACTGTACTGTACTGTTATTGGTACATGTACTGTATATATTATTGTCTGTGTGTATATACGGTAATCCTGCCCAATCTACACAGAAGTCGTAAGAATCACGTAGTGATTATTGTAGTGAAACTTTTCATGGAAGATGTTTATTTCCATCATGCACCATTTCCGGTTTCAAACCAGCATGTGACAGATGATTACAGTGTACTTATTTTCCATTGTGACCCAGGCCAATATTTTTGTATATTCGTAGGGTTTGGATATAGTTGGATTCTGTAATACTGAAATTACGCATGTGACAAATACCAACCTAAATCTAATTACATCTCGTTCTCATGCTCGGTTTGTAGTGATACTCTCTGTGCGTCTGTTGGCAGGCGTTGTCTGGGCACATTCCAAGCGAGGCTGCTTCACTCCATGCAGTGGACAATGCGGCGAATTACGTTGAAATGGATCGCGTTGTGCGGAACTTTAGAAGCCAGATATGACAAGATAAAACTAACCCCTTTTTAGGTGGCTGTAATCTAGTTAGTAAGTTAGGTTTGGTTTAGTATTACATAATAGCTAGATGTTGAGATTATCACCATCATCATGAAACTTAATCTTTTGTGACTGTTCAATTAATTGAATCGTTTACGGTATCAGTGACAAACACAAACTCTTGAGTAAATCATTGGCAAACATTTTAAGTTTGTTCGAGACACACATTGAGCGTAGCTAATTCTCCACTGATTGCGTCACACGGACACGTGATCGCTCCTCGAGTCACGTGGTATACTCAGTGCATTCACCATAATCTTCTGTGATCTGGTTCAGATGCAGGTTGCCTCGCGTCGCGTGAGTCACTTGGACCTTTCACCACTCTCGAACGTAGGCAGAGCACTGTAACATTCGAAAATCCCGCCAACGAGTACATTATTGGGTGCGTTTGAGGAAATTAACCTCAATTACATTTTACACCAACACATTATAGGAACATATAATTAAGTCACTATTTTAAACAATAAGATTGGAAAAGAATGGTGCCGAAATTAATCAATTGATAAATATAAGTAAATAGTTAGAAAATAACAATAATTACCATTTTCTATAGGCACCGTGTGTTAGTACATACAGCGCTGTATGTGGCCAAATTTAGCAACAAACTGCTGAAGATTTCATTCCGCGGTTGAAAATAGTGCTGGATATTATTGTGATATATCTTGTTTTTTGTTTGGCGTTTGTTTCGTTTTTATTGTTGATGTGTATTTATTTTGTATTGTTGTTTTGTTTTGTGTTTTTGTTTTGGCTTTTATTGTCTTGTTTTGTTTGTGTTTGTTGTGTGTTATTTGTTGTTTTTACGTCTAAAACGTGTCCTGATTAAAATGGTGGCTTGCCTTTTTAAGATTTACTGATGGGATTCATAATCTGCGCAAAAATTTTAAACCCCATATTTAATTAAACAATTTTCACAATTTCCCTTTATTGACGTAGGAAGAACGACGCTGCTTCAGCAGGTTGTTGCGCGACTTTGCCACTTGGAGCGCTTCATTCGTTTTCACTAGCGCCATCAGTGGCCAATCTCGGTGCCTATACTTTTTGTCTAAAAAATAAAACACCTTTTGATTCTAGAAATAATTGTTGCAAAAATATAATGTTTAAAACGAAACTTATTTGAAAAGTACCGCCAGGAGGCAACTGAGCAGGGTCCCTATTTCATGGATATTGTGGATAATGTTTACACTAAATGACATGCCCGTTGTGTCAAAAGCCATTCACTCATTTGCCAAAAATTATAATTGAAGTTATTAAAATAACGTTGTTCTTGATCGAGTAAGGAAACGCTGTTTTATTATTGATTTGATCAAATATTTGTGAAATTATCATAGATAGAAGTGAAATATTTTTCGAAGAGTCTGCGAATATTTATTGGAGGTCCTGAATATGATTTTCGTGTTGATCGATCAAAACCCGCAAACTTTGCAAATAGAACTTTTTTAATATTGAAATACAATGATTTCGTGAAACAATGATTCTGGATATAATCTATGTAATTTCACAATCCCACCTTCCATTCCGGCAAATAGTTTCATCATTTTCAAAACAATCTGACTATAGCGGTCTCTTTCGGAAATGTGTCTCTGGAGGATACTAATACAGAAGGCCAAACCAAACTGGAATAAGTTTCGTCGACTTTGTTGCAGTTTTGTTTCGGAGTGATGGTGGTAGTTGTTCTTTCCGGAGGGGGTGGAAGGAGGGTGGGGTGGGGGTGGGGGGGGGGCTCTCGGTTGTGTAACACGTTACGACTACATATGAGCTTTAGCAAGAAAGTTTGCCGCTCGTCACATAATTCTCTTCGTGTACTCATTGTACTTACGCAATATGTTCCTCGCCTCCATATTGAATTGTTCCAAACGACAAGTATAGATCTACGGATCTCGCAACCTTAGCCTGCAAGTGGGTCCGGTATACACACCAACGAATCGTCGCTCAGCCTACACGACATGATTATGCAATCACTGTAATTATATGTGACCATATGACTTGTTTATTTAAATGTATGCAATCCTTTGTCCTAGAAAACGTATTTTATCTGGGGCAGGCGTCTTGAGTTAAACAATTCATAACCTGTTGTGTCACCCGCTATAGCCTGCGGCTACCGTCACTCGCGTACTCGTTAGGCAAGCCACCACGCCACTGGGTCAATCAATGCGATAGGCCGGTCGCGGGGGTGGACAGTGTGAGCCCCCCTACCCCTCCCCCCTTGCTCAGCGACCGCCACAGAAGTCTACGTAAGAATCATGTCAGTGAGTTCATCTTTCATTCGCGATATGACACTTCTAATAACTTATCAAAACGTGTATTTATATTTTATATTGTAATTACCACGCTATACTTCAATCAGATTTTTTTTGTGGGGGGGGGGGGGGAGAGGTGGCACAACAAAACTCAGTGTACATCACATAACCTTCTTTGGAGATTATCTTCGAGCCCAGTGAAATTCTAATTTTTGTTTTGAAAATGGCAATTTAAACACACTAACAAAATGTAATCAAAATATCATAACATTAAAGATGTTTGATTGTGGTGAAAACATCGAGATTTGAATGTTTTGTTTTATCATTGGCGAGTATAATTTTCTCATATTTTACCAAATGTTAAAATAATATGCTTCCTCGAGTGTCAAAGCGCGTTTTCACAGGAACGGGCCAAGCTAACCGAGGTTTCCCGCACTGACGTTATACTCGTAAGATGTAAGTACACCTATTATCAGTGATCATTTGAACAATGGAACTTGTTTTTCTTTCTTTGGTGTCTTATCTGCCATCATGATTCATGATCAAGATTAATAAAACGGTTAGTCTTTTCTTTTCATGACTGCAATCAAATATCTCAAATTGTTGTTTTTCATAATATTATTAGGCCTCCAACTTATATATAATTACCTTATGTGATTATTGATAATGATCATAATCCCAAATTTGAACACAGTTCAGTTTAGGGTATAAGTCACGGTCATAAGCTATCGAATTTCATGATTGACTTATACGAACGTGTGGCAATTGGCAACTTTTTTTTAAAACAAACCATTGAGATTGTATTTCGATTTCAAATGTCATAACATGCATGTTATTATTACTTCCCTTGATATCACGAAAAAACATACCATGAATATTAACATTTTTGCTATTGGCACTACACTTTCTAAGTAGGTATTATGAAATTATTCACCCGAAACCCACTGTTCATCTATGTTCATCGCAGACTGACGCAATAGGATATAAAATGTGTTATGGAAGCCAGGGTTGTCTTATTGATAGCCGTTCTATCGACTCATGCAAAATCAAGACAAATCTATAAAACAACCATTCCCGCTTACCAATATTACAAGTCTTTCGATTTTAGTAGTGGCAAAAATGTACGATACAAAGTTAAAACACTTCTTACCGCGGTTTAAAATGATAATTGAAAGCGTAAAATAAATAGCTGATATTTGTTTCACTGTTTAAACTGTTATCGACGCACACACATTGAAACCATTTTAGATGTGTTATTGTATTGTGTCCATTAATCAGAAAATACAACTTCAATTCAATCGGCTTACGATTGTGGAGTGCATGGTAGTTACCATATCGTGAACATTTGCACCAAATAGTTTTTATCTAAATCCAAATCTAAATTTTAATATTCTCTATTGAAAATGTTATTAATCATTGAATGTATGTTTCTTTGATTAATTTCCATTATTCTTGTTCATTTCACAAGTCCCACCTTACAATGAACACAGCTTGAGAGCGCCATTGTTCTGTCTGGCACATCAGCGAGTCTCACCTAATGAAAACTCCATCGCTCCTGACGAGATTTACTAAACACTTAGCTCTGAGCAACAATTTGCTGGCTAAGAGGTCGATTGGGTTCTGATTTCAACTCTGCCAGTGTTTATTAGAAATGTGCGCAAACTAATTTCGTACTTTGAAGTATGTATGTGTATAGGCGCTTTTATCTGGCTCTCCTATTTGCAATGCTATATATGAATATTTTCTTATTCGATTGTTTATTCCCAAAAGATGTATTAAAAGCAGACAATAGTACTGTATATCTTACGCTAGTCTGTGAGTCTAGCCTCATTGTTGGCTGAATAGAGAAGTTAAGAAGCGAGTTGGAGAAAATACGTTTGTCATGGAATAATTATAGAAAATACTTTTACGAACTATTATAAGTAACATAACAATACCGTATGCGACTCTGCTTACATGATGGCGAACAACAACAACGACGACAACGACAACGACAACGACAACGACAACGACAACGACAACGACAACGACAACGACAACGACAACGACAACGACAACGACAACGACAACGACAACGACAACGACAACGACAACGACAACGATAACGACAACGACAACGACAACGACAACGGCAACGACAACGACAACGACAAAGACAACGACAACGACAACGACAACGACAACGACAACGACAACGACAACGACAACGACAACGACAACGACAACGATGACGATGACGATGACGACGCTGAACACGAAAACGACAACAACGACAACAACGACAACGACAATGACAACGACAACGACAACGAACAAACTAACAAATGAAAAAACAATAACTGGAACAATGCTAGATTTTCAAAATGCTGCAAAACTCTCACTCATAGCACGCTATCTCGGCTCTCCCCAGGTTCTAAACTTTTACATGTCAATGCCTAAACTGCCTAAACTATTGACAATAATGTTATTTTTAAACACAATATCTAATCCTTGATCATCATATCATCCAGTGCAGTCCAATTTCAATGAAATCTATTTATTTGTAAAGTAATATCAATTACTGACAATCAGGCTGGTTGTAGTTTGGAATGATGCTGCTGTGTGTTGAGACTTGGGATACAGCTAAGGTCACTTATTAGGTAGATGAACATTCACAAAATAAATTTTCTTGAGATCAATTTTCCTTTCTTTCGATGAAATTACGATATCAGCCGATTGTTTAAAAACAATCATATTTGCTTATTGTAAATCAAATTTTCGTGATTTTACTCGTCAGTGGCTCTCATAAGAGTTAACGTGTACACTGTTATTTTGTCAACTGTCTCCCATAACTCTATACGAGTATTTGTCATTTCATAATGCCATCCTCCCTCCAATAAATATCATGCCTCTTATAAAACAAAGTGGACGTGTATCCTCACCGACGTGAATACATGTACAGACAGTGCACTCGTCCCATACAAGTGAGTACATGTACTGACAGTGCACTCGTCCCATACAAGTGAGTACATGTACAGACAGTGCACTCGTCCCATCGTCTCATACAAGCTCAAATATATACTGAGTTTGCGTTGTTCAGTAAACATCGAGAAAATTAACTTTTTAATTAATATCATGACAGTTATCAATGAAATATTTTGATATGGTGCCTCGAAATTTCACATTGTGGTCACTAATCAAATAGGAATACATCGAATATAACCCAAGAATATCTAAGTGAAAATCGACCAATCTGAAAAACCTTGTTTAGTCCTCGTTTTCGTCACCACTTTTTGCCCACTGCCCAGTATTACAGACAACAAATTCACTACGTAGTAATTAGTCGGCGCCAGTATGATACACGCTCTGTATATTAGTCGGCGCTAGTATGATGCACGCTCTGTATATCGCTCCTACTATAGATGCGTTTGGTAGTGGATTTTAACAAAGGTTGTTTGTTCCCTTCAGAAAATGACCAACCGGAAACAACAAACTCATGGTAAACACTTCCATGGCAAGTATTCATAGGGGGAGGTGGATTATTGATTTGTTATCGCAATCCATATAGAAGGTACACTTCCCATGCATATCCGAATATCACTGTGTAGCGTAGGGATGAGAGGGTTTTGCCAAAACGAACTGCAGTTAAATCCATTCATCAGTGAGGGAGAGCGGGATTTGTGGCGGGGGGGGGGGGGGGGGGGGGCATATTATTGGCTTTGTCCTCATTTTGAACGGTAATTTAGAGCAACCACACTAGAACGTGGTAAATATGTTGATGACTGTCCTAGCATATTTAAAGTAATGCGCGTTTAGATTGGCGTCATTTTAACTGAGGATCTGTATTTAATCGTATGTCAATTAATAACTATATACTCATCTGGGAAAGAGTGGAATATCACGTAACTTTGACAAAATGTTATTGTTCAACAAATTTGTTTTAATTAATCCATTTATTAGTGTTAAACTATTCAGAAAATTTAAATTTCATAAGAAGAGTCTAATTCAAGTTCTATTAATATTTATTCAGCAGCTTACACAAAAGCTATTGGTAAATTTTGACGTGTGATTTCCCATTTATTGTCTAAACATTGAAAATAGTAATATATGATTTGAGAGTTAAAAATTCTATTAGTCCTACCGATTTTACTATTCTACCTCCGCGGGCCCCACCTAAATAGCTATGATCAGCAATAGGAAAAACATAACAAAGCAATCAATTACAATAACTACTACTTTTGTTAAAACACTTGTTTGTTTGTATTATGTTGGGAAAAAAGTTTCGTTTAAATGTTTATAAAAAGTTATGAAAATCAAATTGTATCCTAACTTTCTCATATCAACACAACGGCTTCCGTTTTTTATTTGATTGAATCTGTATTCATTACTCATTCATTAAATAATGTCAATCTTGAGTGGGCACGGAGCATCCAGTTGTGTGATACGGATATGTCCCCAATGAGTCGACGCCGTAATCTAGTCTGTATTTAGTATTTACACTCATCGATAGCTTTCAGGAATAGAAGGTTATACTTTGTGCGACCCGACCCCCTTTCATCGCCAGTTGGGTTTCACATTAAATTCTAAATTTACCAAATGTTCTCTTTCCTCATTGTGTAGCGGGAGCAATATATTCCCCCACCCTCACTTCCTTACATCTTCCTGCGTAGCCCCGACGTAAGTATTCTCACACCGACTTCAGCTCCTTATCTACTGTTTCTTTCATGCACGCTTATTCAACTAACATCAACAGATTCCTGGCGTTCTTTCACACATTCGTAAATGCAGTCCTCTACTGTGTAGTGTTCACACCTGTTTGGCCACGCCCACCTTTCCAGGTAAGCAACGGACTCTGCTATGTCGTAACGTAAGCATGAGAATACTTACGTCACGAGCAGGGTCGTGTATAATACGTAGTTGGAACACCTCGGTCTACGCATTGCCACGAAGGAAGAGTGACTGCGCTTGATGAAGTTACCTGATAATACGAGCGGGGTCGTGTATAATACGTAGTTGGAACACCTCGGTCTACGCATTGCCACGAAGGAAGAGTGACTGCGCTTGATGAAGTTACCTGATAATACGAGCAGGGTCGTGTATAATACGTACTTGGAGCACCTCGGTCTACGCATTGCCACGAAGGAAGAGTGACTGCGCTTGATGAAGTTACCTGATAATACGAGCAGGGTCGTGTATAATACGTACTTGGAGCACCTCGGTCTACGCATTGCCACGAAGGAAGAGTGACTGCGCTTGATGAAGTTACCTGATAATACGAGCAGGGTCGTGTATAATACGTACTTGGAGCACCTCGGTCTACGCATTGCCACGAAGGAAGAGTGACTGCGCTTGATGAAGTTACCTGATAATACGAGCAGGGTCGTGTATAATACGTAGTTGGAACACCTCGGTCTACGCATTGCCACGAAGGAAGAGTGACTGCTTTTGATGAAGTTACCTGATAATACGAGCAGGGTCGTGTATAATACGTACTTGGAACACCTCGGTCTACGCATTGCCACGAAGGAAGAGTGACTGCGCTTGATGAAGTTACCTGATAATACGAGCAGGGTCGTGTATAATACGTACTTGGAGCACCTCGGTCTACGCATTGCCACGAAGGAAGAGTGACTGCGCTTGATAAAGTTACCTGATAATACGAGCAGGGTCGTGTATAATACGTACTTGGAGCACCTCGGTCTACGCATTGCCACGAAGGAAGAGTGACTGCGCTTGATAAAGTTACCTGATAATACGAGCAGGGTCGTGTATAATACGTACTTGGAGCACCTCGGTCTACGCATTGCCACGAAGGAAGAGTGACTGCGCTTGATAAAGTTACCTGATAATACGAGCAGGGTCGTGTATAATACGTACTTGGAGCACCTCGGTCTACGCATTGCCACGACGGAAGAGTGACTGCGCTTGATGAAGTTACCTGATAATACGAGCAGGGTCGTGTATAATACGTACTTGGAGCACCTCGGTCTACGCATTGCCACGAAGGAAGAGTGACTGCGCTTGATGAAGTTACCTGATAATACGAGCAGGGTCGTGTATAATACGTACTTGGAGCACCTCGGTCTACGCATTGCCACGAAGGAAGAGTGACTGCGCTTGATGAAGTTACCTGATAATACGAGCAGGGTCGTGTATAATACGTACTTGGAGCACCTCGGTCTACGCATTGCCACGAAGGAAGAGTGACTGCGCTTGATGAAGTTACCTGATAATACGAGCAGGGTCGTGTATAATACGTAGTTGGAACACCTCGGTCTACGCATTGCCACGAAGGAAGAGTGACTGCGCTTGATGAAGTTACCTGATAATACGAGCAGGGTCGTGTATAATACGTACTTGGAACACCTCGGTCTACGCATTGCCACGAAGGAAGAGTGACTGCGCTTGATGAAGTTACGAGCAGGGTCGTGTATAATACGTACTTGGAACACCTCGGTCTACGCATTGCCACGAGGGAAGAGTGACTGCGCTTGATAAAGTTACCTGATAATACGAGCAGGGTCGTGTATAATACGTACTTGGAGCACCTCGGTCTACGCATTGCCACGAAGGAAGAGTGACTGCGCTTGATAAAGTTACCTGATAATACGAGCAGGGTCGTGTATAATACGTACTTGGAGCACCTCGGTCTACGCATTGCCACGAAGGAAGAGTGACTGCGCTTGATGAAGTTACCTGATAATACGAGCAGGGTCGTGTATAATACGTACTTGGAGCACCTCGGTCTACGCATTGCCACGAAGGAAGAGTGACTGCGCTTGATGAAGTTACCTGATAATACGAGCAGGGTCGTGTATAATACGTACTTGGAGCACCTCGGTCTACGCATTGCCACGAAGGAAGAGTGACTGCGCTTGATGAAGTTACCTGATAATACGAGCAGGGTCGTGTATAATACGTACTTGGAACACCTCGGTCTACGCATTGCCACGAAGGAAGAGTGACTGCGCTTGATGAAGTTACCTGATAATACGAGCAGGGTCGTGTATAATACGTACTTGGAACACCTCGGTCTACGCATTGCCACGAAGGAAGAGTGACTGCGCTTGATGAAGTTACCTGATAATACGAGCAGGGTCGTGTATAATACGTACTTGGAGCACCTCGGTCTACGCATTGCCACGAAGGAAGAGTGACTGCGCTTGATGAAGTTACCTGATAATACGAGCAGGGTCGTGTATAATACGTACTTGGAGCACCTCGGTCTACGCATTGCCACGAAGGAAGAGTGACTGCGCTTGATGAAGTTACCTGATAATACGAGCAGGGTCGTGTATAATACGTACTTGGAACACCTCGGTCTACGCATTGCCACGAAGGAAGAGTGACTGCGCTTGATGAAGTTACCTGATAATACGAGCAGGGTCGTGTATAATACGTACTTGGAACACCTCGGTCTACGCATTGCCACGAAGGAAGAGTGACTGCGCTTGATGAAGTTACCTGATAATACGGGCAGGGTCGTGTATAATACGTACTTGGAACACCTCGGTCTACGCATTGCCACGAAGGAAGAGTGACTGCGCTTGATGAAGTTACCTGATAATACATTTCGAACGGAATGTTGATCTGGCTGATTGTAATCATAGTGTGCGTTGCCAAATATGTTAACATAATATAGTAAATAAATTGAAAATTGATAATTCTCCTCGCTATTTCCTAACCTATCTCCTACCCTACTGATCTTTTTCCTCCGGTTTGGCTTTGGGATAGAATACTTCCAGAACAAACTGCATGTCATAAAGAGGGCAATGTCATATAATTTTAAGTAAATAAAAAATTAAAAAAATAAATAAATATAGTAACCTAGCAGTTGGGTGAGTCGCTAAGCAATAAATAATAATAACAGTAACACTAAAGAATCTGTGCATGGTCGAAGACAAGGTCCACTAGATCGCTTGTAGCGCGCGCGCAGCGCGCGCGAAGTAACGTCATCTAACCTATTTCCATAATGTTAAAAATCCCATGTTATTCAAATGGGAGAATCATTCAGAAAAACAAATGAATTGATCTGTCAAAACAAATTATGGGCCAAAAAGACAAAATAACAATCGGTAATGAGATTTTGTCTTCACATTCTATATAGATATATTTTTTAATACTTTACGCGTAAATTCATGTTATTGGTGAAGATTATTTAAATAATAATGCGATTTTTGTAGTTGGATCCAAAATGACGATTTTGGATCTCA
This sequence comes from Isoperla grammatica, assembly GCA_945910005.1. Taxonomy (NCBI): domain Eukaryota; kingdom Metazoa; phylum Arthropoda; class Insecta; order Plecoptera; family Perlodidae; genus Isoperla; species Isoperla grammatica. The sequence continues at coordinate 67,637,822 of OX246737.1, read as the reverse complement.
TTCAATGACCTTACTTTGCGCTTGGAGTAAATTCAGTAGACCTTGGGTCGAAGACAGAGACAACGCCATCCACCCAACAGCATTTTGTTACCACTTGAGCCACAGCCTTGGAAATAAGGTGCGGAAACAAATAAAGTTTTTTTTTTTTTTTTAGCTTTTTGGGTGACGTCGACACGACAAAAGTCCTGTTCACATTATATTACCTGTAAGGGACGTGTACCTGTAAGAAACGATGAATATGAAAACTGATAACGTAATCAGTTATAACTGATCACCAATCCTATTTGACTCGGTAGCTTCACTTACCTTTTTTAAACTAGTATTGAACAAATCATTATTAACAGTGGTTATTCTAAATAGTTGCTTAAATAAACTTAAATGAATATTAGTGTACGTATTATGGACCACCTATATTTCAATAATGTGTGATTGCAAAAATTTGAATTGCACTACATTCACATGGTTCTAAAGGGGGTTTATAGGTGTTTGTGAGAAATAAAAACTTAAATTTCTCACCACTTCCGGTGGATGACGTATTTATGGTTTGATAGATGTGCCCATCAGATCCGAGTCCCCCCTCACGAAGCTATAAGGACCGCGCAAGGTACTCAGGGGTCGATCAAGGCTCTACTCTACAGGAAACTGTTCTATATTCAACAGCGAAAATCTTTTTCTGAAACGTGGTTCAAATTATGTTCGTTATATAGTTACTTCTGCTAGCTGGCAGCTACTCTTGGTCTTCGCCCATGGCATGAACCAAGCTCAGCCCCATCTTTCCAAACTATAATTTTAAGAGGGCCACAACCCACAATTTAAATAAGATTGCTATCGTTTGCCGGTAAGAGTATGAACTTTCTGCAAGGATGGGGTGTATTTTCACACTTTATGTTACCTCGTACAACTGGTGAGAAAAGGAACTTTTGACTGTGGCAAGACTGTGAGTTAAAGTTTAGCATACATAAGAAACATTCAATGTGAATATCTGATTGGCATGACCCATTTTGCAGAATAATTCAAAAGATTCACATTTTCACGAGGGGACAACCATGCTATATCTGAACGTGGCATCACAGTTAACGATAATTTTCGTCGTCCACATCAGTGATCCAATGTTTATTACTAGTTTCGGATGTCTTACTTATTTTAATTCTAATAATTCTTCATGCGTATTCTTATTTATTTATTAAAAATATGGGTCCGGACCGGGGGAGGCCCAAAAAGTGCTTACGGAAATAAGATGGCTCTAAATTTGAGCATAAAAATATGCACCAAAAACACATCTTTTTCACAACATTTTAAAATCCAAATCAATCTAATATGTGAATCCAAAGATCGCGGGCCAGACTAGAGAGCGCTGTGTCCTGCGAGCCGCCTGTAGAGAAGGCCTGTCTTAGACACCTATCCAGCTCGCATGCACTCAAGTCTATCTCACTATAACATCAAGTACTCACAGTAATGCTAATAGGGGTCACGGGTGGCGGTACTTAAACTTCTAGACCTTGACAGAGTTAACTTGTTTTACAACCTCTGTCAGAGCCTCATCCTCTTTATTGACGTGAGGAAAGACGTCTGTGAACAGCTAACTAACTAATATTGTCTTGTAATCGATTACACACAAGACGAGTACGTGCGTTCAGTGTTAGGTAGCTGTCTGCGAACAGCTAGCACACTCAGGAGGTGGATGGGTGACCACTCTCCTCTGAATCACTAGTTACCGTTGGTTAGAGCAGATTGGAGGGTTCGAAAGCTTGTGTAGCAGCTTCGTTCTTCTCGTCAAGTGCTCGGCAATCCAGGTTAGTGGAGGAACGGAACATGGTCAAAGTGACAACGTCCTTTCGGATGGGACGTAAAACCGATGGTCCCCTTGGTACTTTTCGGCAAGAGTAGGCTACGTGCCGGTACCAGGCTTCCCCTCCTCCCTTCCTCATTATCATCCATCAATCATCACTCAACAGGCTAAAGAGGCCATTGTGCCCTACACTGGCCTTAGTAAGTAAGTATTGTTGCCTTGTAATCCATTACGCGTAAGTTTGTACAATGTACACCTTTCAGGGGTAGAATGAGCCACTGACACTAATAATTGCCTCTTTCGCTAATCAAGGCGCTAAATACAGAAGGATGATGAATATGCCTAAATAGTGCCGACTCTCTCGTCTCTCGTGTGTACCAGACTTGCGTAAACACTCGAGCAGAAATAAAGTAGACAGCAACAACCGAAGCAACCCCAAAAGACCGTACACACTCAACTGTCCTGTTGTTGCCCAGTAAAGTACACACAAGAGGGTCGACATTATTCTTGTCAGCGCTATTCAGGGGCCAGGTACAATGAACCGACAATAATGACTGTCACGTGACTATCTATTACATTCTTGCTGGTGCAGTCCAGCCATACTTTATACCGGTTACAAGAGACTTTTCAGTTTTAGTTTTTCCACTGTAACAATCGCACCCAGTGTGTGATTTTGGTTGCAATTTAGTTTATTAATTTCTTTATTACTACCCATATTTATTTTCATATCACATTTTTATATGCCGCTTCTTAGGGAAATGTTCCCTACATTTATTATATAATAGCTGGATAAATATTGAATCATGATTTTTAAAATGTATTTCAATTAACTACTGTGCATGATTACATTCGTTATTAGTCATTTACGGACAATAAGATTCAATGAGGATAAAATTAGATAGTATTTCTGGTGGCCATCTACAACTGAAACAAAATTGTTTTTTCGTTACTTCACAAGCCATTTAGTAGTTTTGTGGGCGAGAATGAATTTTTGTTTGGGCAGATGTAAGCGTGTATTAAATTTAATAAAAAATAACACATTTTATTATTGTTAAGAGATTTCCTGTTTTCAGGATATGATAGAAAGACGGGTGCTAATAAATTCGTCCCCCCTAAGCCTTTGAACCTTTATTTTGAATATTATTGTTAGAACTGTACCTAATATTACCATATTATGTTGTATCTTTGGTAGATAAAAGGACGTAAGTTCATAATTAGATTATGTATCATGTAAATAGTTTACATGAATTAAGACCGTGCCTTCATGCTGAATATACCTCGATATAGGCTAAGTAGGCGTTGTTTTGTATATATCGGGTTTATTGTACTGAGAGTGCCAATAACATACCTACTATCAAGATGAGATAGTCTATACATTCCACAGAAACGTGGGATGTTTCATGTGGATGGAAGTGATTCACACTTGCCGTATACAAAACCCGCCGTACAAGTATACAAAATAGGTCTGGACATTTCTAAGATACAAAAAGGACTTCTGGCGTATACAGTATGTGTATATTCCTTGTGGTTGATTGCACAATGTATATATTATACAGTGAAACTTGTTTATAACATACGTCTTTATAACAAAATGATCTATATAACTAAACTAAGTGTGTATGAGGTCCCAATAGGTTCTTATGCATGTAAAGGTACTATCTTTATAAAGAAATGTTCTTTATTACAAAATAATAACCTGGCCCCCAAGAGTTCGTTATAAAAAAAGTTGTACTGTATAATATAATCTAAAAATATACTCACAAAGATCATGTCGACAGCTTTACGACACACATTTTTGTGACTATACTAACCGACCGATGAATGACAGATTTATGAAGATGGAATACTCCACAAAATGTCTATGTCCATGTCAAGATTCGAACCTGGAACTCAAGTATCCTGGTTTACAGATAAACGGATAATCTATTTTACGGCCACCAAATATCGGTACACCCAAATCATATGATTAAACTAGGACTAAGGAATCGTTGGCTTTTTTTGCTTGATCACTGGCTTGATCACTGATCACTATCAGTGGTTCAGATGTTTTTCACTATATTGGTTTATAATTGAAATCATTATGTTTTCAAAACTGTTTACATTGTAGCGCCACGCAGCATGTATGGTAAACATCGAAACTCATACTCATACCTACTTTAAGGACATACTACGAGTCTATTATTTTTCAAATGCAACGTTGTAAATCAAAACGATTATTAGAATTTGCGAGGGGCACGAACGAAAAAGAGTAAAAGAGATTATATACAAACTTACTTTAAAACCAGCTTTATATACAATACTAATGCACAGTATTTTTTCGTAAGCTCATGTGTTCATATGTTTATTGGTAAATTTGCATGACCCT